>JBBAXF010000119.1:0-122500 GCA_037837765.1 Delichon dasypus | reverse complement strand
AACCCTAACCCTAACCCTAACCCTAACCCTAACCCTAACCCTAACCCTAACCCTAACCCTAACCCTAACCCTAACCCTAACCCTAACCCTAACCCTAACCCTAACCCTAACCCTAACCCTAACCCTAACCCTAACCCTAACCCTAACCCTAACCCTAACCCTAACCCTAACCCTAACCCTAACCCTAACCCTAACCCTAACCCTAACCCTAACCCTAACCCTAACCCTAACCCTAACCCTAACCCTAACCCTAACCCTAACCCTAACCCTAACCCTAACCCTAACCCTAACCCTAACCCTAACCCTAACCCTAACCCTAACCCTAACCCTAACCCTAACCCTAACCCTAACCCTAACCCTAACCCTAACCCTAACCCTAACCCTAACCCTAACCCTAACCCTAACCCTAACCCTAACCCTAACCCTAACCCTAACCCTAACCCTAACCCTAACCCTAACCCTAACCCTAACCCTAACCCTAACCCTAACCCTAACCCTAACCCTAACCCTAACCCTAACCCTAACCCTAACCCTAACCCTAACCCTAACCCTAACCCTAACCCTAACCCTAACCCTAACCCTAACCCTAACCCTAACCCTAACCCTAACCCTAACCCTAACCCTAACCCTAACCCTAACCCTAACCCTAACCCTAACCCTAACCCTAACCCTAACCCTAACCCTAACCCTAACCCTAACCCTAACCCTAACCCTAACCCTAACCCTAACCCTAACCCTAACCCTAACCCTAACCCTAACCCTAACCCTAACCCTAACCCTAACCCTAACCCTAACCCTAACCCTAACCCTAACCCTAACCCTAACCCTAACCCTAACCCTAACCCTAACCCTAACCCTAACCCTAACCCTAACCCTAACCCTAACCCTAACCCTAACCCTAACCCTAACCCTAACCCTAACCCTAACCCTAACCCTAACCCTAACCCTAACCCTAACCCTAACCCTAACCCTAACCCTAACCCTAACCCTAACCCTAACCCTAACCCTAACCCTAACCCTAACCCTAACCCTAACCCTAACCCTAACCCTAACCCTAACCCTAACCCTAACCCTAACCCTAACCCTAACCCTAACCCTAACCCTAACCCTAACCCTAACCCTAACCCTAACCCTAACCCTAACCCTAACCCTAACCCTAACCCTAACCCTAACCCTAACCCTAACCCTAACCCTAACCCTAACCCTAACCCTAACCCTAACCCTAACCCTAACCCTAACCCTAACCCTAACCCTAACCCTAACCCTAACCCTAACCCTAACCCTAACCCTAACCCTAACCCTAACCCTAACCCTAACCCTAACCCTAACCCTAACCCTAACCCTAACCCTAACCCTAACCCTAACCCTAACCCTAACCCTAACCCTAACCCTAACCCTAACCCTAACCCTAACCCTAACCCTAACCCTAACCCTAACCCTAACCCTAACCCTAACCCTAACCCTAACCCTAACCCTAACCCTAACCCTAACCCTAACCCTAACCCTAACCCTAACCCTAACCCTAACCCTAACCCTAACCCTAACCCTAACCCTAACCCTAACCCTAACCCTAACCCTAACCCTAACCCTAACCCTAACCCTAACCCTAACCCTAACCCTAACCCTAACCCTAACCCTAACCCTAACCCTAACCCTAACCCTAACCCTAACCCTAACCCTAACCCTAACCCTAACCCTAACCCTAACCCTAACCCTAACCCTAACCCTAACCCTAACCCTAACCCTAACCCTAACCCTAACCCTAACCCTAACCCTAACCCTAACCCTAACCCTAACCCTAACCCTAACCCTAACCCTAACCCTAACCCTAACCCTAACCCTAACCCTAACCCTAACCCTAACCCTAACCCTAACCCTAACCCTAACCCTAACCCTAACCCTAACCCTAACCCTAACCCTAACCCTAACCCTAACCCTAACCCTAACCCTAACCCTAACCCTAACCCTAACCCTAACCCTAACCCTAACCCTAACCCTAACCCTAACCCTAACCCTAACCCTAACCCTAACCCTAACCCTAACCCTAACCCTAACCCTAACCCTAACCCTAACCCTAACCCTAACCCTAACCCTAACCCTAACCCTAACCCTAACCCTAACCCTAACCCTAACCCTAACCCTAACCCTAACCCTAACCCTAACCCTAACCCTAACCCTAACCCTAACCCTAACCCTAACCCTAACCCTAACCCTAACCCTAACCCTAACCCTAACCCTAACCCTAACCCTAACCCTAACCCTAACCCTAACCCTAACCCTAACCCTAACCCTAACCCTAACCCTAACCCTAACCCTAACCCTAACCCTAACCCTAACCCTAACCCTAACCCTAACCCTAACCCTAACCCTAACCCTAACCCTAACCCTAACCCTAACCCTAACCCTAACCCTAACCCTAACCCTAACCCTAACCCTAACCCTAACCCTAACCCTAACCCTAACCCTAACCCTAACCCTAACCCTAACCCTAACCCTAACCCTAACCCTAACCCTAACCCTAACCCTAACCCTAACCCTAACCCTAACCCTAACCCTAACCCTAACCCTAACCCTAACCCTAACCCTAACCCTAACCCTAACCCTAACCCTAACCCTAACCCTAACCCTAACCCTAACCCTAACCCTAACCCTAACCCTAACCCTAACCCTAACCCTAACCCTAACCCTAACCCTAACCCTAACCCTAACCCTAACCCTAACCCTAACCCTAACCCTAACCCTAACCCTAACCCTAACCCTAACCCTAACCCTAACCCTAACCCTAACCCTAACCCTAACCCTAACCCTAACCCTAACCCTAACCCTAACCCTAACCCTAACCCTAACCCTAACCCTAACCCTAACCCTAACCCTAACCCTAACCCTAACCCTAACCCTAACCCTAACCCTAACCCTAACCCTAACCCTAACCCTAACCCTAACCCTAACCCTAACCCTAACCCTAACCCTAACCCTAACCCTAACCCTAACCCTAACCCTAACCCTAACCCTAACCCTAACCCTAACCCTAACCCTAACCCTAACCCTAACCCTAACCCTAACCCTAACCCTAACCCTAACCCTAACCCTAACCCTAACCCTAACCCTAACCCTAACCCTAACCCTAACCCTAACCCTAACCCTAACCCTAACCCTAACCCTAACCCTAACCCTAACCCTAACCCTAACCCTAACCCTAACCCTAACCCTAACCCTAACCCTAACCCTAACCCTAACCCTAACCCTAACCCTAACCCTAACCCTAACCCTAACCCTAACCCTAACCCTAACCCTAACCCTAACCCTAACCCTAACCCTAACCCTAACCCTAACCCTAACCCTAACCCTAACCCTAACCCTAACCCTAACCCTAACCCTAACCCTAACCCTAACCCTAACCCTAACCCTAACCCTAACCCTAACCCTAACCCTAACCCTAACCCTAACCCTAACCCTAACCCTAACCCTAACCCTAACCCTAACCCTAACCCTAACCCTAACCCTAACCCTAACCCTAACCCTAACCCTAACCCTAACCCTAACCCTAACCCTAACCCTAACCCTAACCCTAACCCTAACCCTAACCCTAACCCTAACCCTAACCCTAACCCTAACCCTAACCCTAACCCTAACCCTAACCCTAACCCTAACCCTAACCCTAACCCTAACCCTAACCCTAACCCTAACCCTAACCCTAACCCTAACCCTAACCCTAACCCTAACCCTAACCCTAACCCTAACCCTAACCCTAACCCTAACCCTAACCCTAACCCTAACCCTAACCCTAACCCTAACCCTAACCCTAACCCTAACCCTAACCCTAACCCTAACCCTAACCCTAACCCTAACCCTAACCCTAACCCTAACCCTAACCCTAACCCTAACCCTAACCCTAACCCTAACCCTAACCCTAACCCTAACCCTAACCCTAACCCTAACCCTAACCCTAACCCTAACCCTAACCCTAACCCTAACCCTAACCCTAACCCTAACCCTAACCCTAACCCTAACCCTAACCCTAACCCTAACCCTAACCCTAACCCTAACCCTAACCCTAACCCTAACCCTAACCCTAACCCTAACCCTAACCCTAACCCTAACCCTAACCCTAACCCTAACCCTAACCCTAACCCTAACCCTAACCCTAACCCTAACCCTAACCCTAACCCTAACCCTAACCCTAACCCTAACCCTAACCCTAACCCTAACCCTAACCCTAACCCTAACCCTAACCCTAACCCTAACCCTAACCCTAACCCTAACCCTAACCCTAACCCTAACCCTAACCCTAACCCTAACCCTAACCCTAACCCTAACCCTAACCCTAACCCTAACCCTAACCCTAACCCTAACCCTAACCCTAACCCTAACCCTAACCCTAACCCTAACCCTAACCCTAACCCTAACCCTAACCCTAACCCTAACCCTAACCCTAACCCTAACCCTAACCCTAACCCTAACCCTAACCCTAACCCTAACCCTAACCCTAACCCTAACCCTAACCCTAACCCTAACCCTAACCCTAACCCTAACCCTAACCCTAACCCTAACCCTAACCCTAACCCTAACCCTAACCCTAACCCTAACCCTAACCCTAACCCTAACCCTAACCCTAACCCTAACCCTAACCCTAACCCTAACCCTAACCCTAACCCTAACCCTAACCCTAACCCTAACCCTAACCCTAACCCTAACCCTAACCCTAACCCTAACCCTAACCCTAACCCTAACCCTAACCCTAACCCTAACCCTAACCCTAACCCTAACCCTAACCCTAACCCTAACCCTAACCCTAACCCTAACCCTAACCCTAACCCTAACCCTAACCCTAACCCTAACCCTAACCCTAACCCTAACCCTAACCCTAACCCTAACCCTAACCCTAACCCTAACCCTAACCCTAACCCTAACCCTAACCCTAACCCTAACCCTAACCCTAACCCTAACCCTAACCCTAACCCTAACCCTAACCCTAACCCTAACCCTAACCCTAACCCTAACCCTAACCCTAACCCTAACCCTAACCCTAACCCTAACCCTAACCCTAACCCTAACCCTAACCCTAACCCTAACCCTAACCCTAACCCTAACCCTAACCCTAACCCTAACCCTAACCCTAACCCTAACCCTAACCCTAACCCTAACCCTAACCCTAACCCTAACCCTAACCCTAACCCTAACCCTAACCCTAACCCTAACCCTAACCCTAACCCTAACCCTAACCCTAACCCTAACCCTAACCCTAACCCTAACCCTAACCCTAACCCTAACCCTAACCCTAACCCTAACCCTAACCCTAACCCTAACCCTAACCCTAACCCTAACCCTAACCCTAACCCTAACCCTAACCCTAACCCTAACCCTAACCCTAACCCTAACCCTAACCCTAACCCTAACCCTAACCCTAACCCTAACCCTAACCCTAACCCTAACCCTAACCCTAACCCTAACCCTAACCCTAACCCTAACCCTAACCCTAACCCTAACCCTAACCCTAACCCTAACCCTAACCCTAACCCTAACCCTAACCCTAACCCTAACCCTAACCCTAACCCTAACCCTAACCCTAACCCTAACCCTAACCCTAACCCTAACCCTAACCCTAACCCTAACCCTAACCCTAACCCTAACCCTAACCCTAACCCTAACCCTAACCCTAACCCTAACCCTAACCCTAACCCTAACCCTAACCCTAACCCTAACCCTAACCCTAACCCTAACCCTAACCCTAACCCTAACCCTAACCCTAACCCTAACCCTAACCCTAACCCTAACCCTAACCCTAACCCTAACCCTAACCCTAACCCTAACCCTAACCCTAACCCTAACCCTAACCCTAACCCTAACCCTAACCCTAACCCTAACCCTAACCCTAACCCTAACCCTAACCCTAACCCTAACCCTAACCCTAACCCTAACCCTAACCCTAACCCTAACCCTAACCCTAACCCTAACCCTAACCCTAACCCTAACCCTAACCCTAACCCTAACCCTAACCCTAACCCTAACCCTAACCCTAACCCTAACCCTAACCCTAACCCTAACCCTAACCCTAACCCTAACCCTAACCCTAACCCTAACCCTAACCCTAACCCTAACCCTAACCCTAACCCTAACCCTAACCCTAACCCTAACCCTAACCCTAACCCTAACCCTAACCCTAACCCTAACCCTAACCCTAACCCTAACCCTAACCCTAACCCTAACCCTAACCCTAACCCTAACCCTAACCCTAACCCTAACCCTAACCCTAACCCTAACCCTAACCCTAACCCTAACCCTAACCCTAACCCTAACCCTAACCCTAACCCTAACCCTAACCCTAACCCTAACCCTAACCCTAACCCTAACCCTAACCCTAACCCTAACCCTAACCCTAACCCTAACCCTAACCCTAACCCTAACCCTAACCCTAACCCTAACCCTAACCCTAACCCTAACCCTAACCCTAACCCTAACCCTAACCCTAACCCTAACCCTAACCCTAACCCTAACCCTAACCCTAACCCTAACCCTAACCCTAACCCTAACCCTAACCCTAACCCTAACCCTAACCCTAACCCTAACCCTAACCCTAACCCTAACCCTAACCCTAACCCTAACCCTAACCCTAACCCTAACCCTAACCCTAACCCTAACCCTAACCCTAACCCTAACCCTAACCCTAACCCTAACCCTAACCCTAACCCTAACCCTAACCCTAACCCTAACCCTAACCCTAACCCTAACCCTAACCCTAACCCTAACCCTAACCCTAACCCTAACCCTAACCCTAACCCTAACCCTAACCCTAACCCTAACCCTAACCCTAACCCTAACCCTAACCCTAACCCTAACCCTAACCCTAACCCTAACCCTAACCCTAACCCTAACCCTAACCCTAACCCTAACCCTAACCCTAACCCTAACCCTAACCCTAACCCTAACCCTAACCCTAACCCTAACCCTAACCCTAACCCTAACCCTAACCCTAACCCTAACCCTAACCCTAACCCTAACCCTAACCCTAACCCTAACCCTAACCCTAACCCTAACCCTAACCCTAACCCTAACCCTAACCCTAACCCTAACCCTAACCCTAACCCTAACCCTAACCCTAACCCTAACCCTAACCCTAACCCTAACCCTAACCCTAACCCTAACCCTAACCCTAACCCTAACCCTAACCCTAACCCTAACCCTAACCCTAACCCTAACCCTAACCCTAACCCTAACCCTAACCCTAACCCTAACCCTAACCCTAACCCTAACCCTAACCCTAACCCTAACCCTAACCCTAACCCTAACCCTAACCCTAACCCTAACCCTAACCCTAACCCTAACCCTAACCCTAACCCTAACCCTAACCCTAACCCTAACCCTAACCCTAACCCTAACCCTAACCCTAACCCTAACCCTAACCCTAACCCTAACCCTAACCCTAACCCTAACCCTAACCCTAACCCTAACCCTAACCCTAACCCTAACCCTAACCCTAACCCTAACCCTAACCCTAACCCTAACCCTAACCCTAACCCTAACCCTAACCCTAACCCTAACCCTAACCCTAACCCTAACCCTAACCCTAACCCTAACCCTAACCCTAACCCTAACCCTAACCCTAACCCTAACCCTAACCCTAACCCTAACCCTAACCCTAACCCTAACCCTAACCCTAACCCTAACCCTAACCCTAACCCTAACCCTAACCCTAACCCTAACCCTAACCCTAACCCTAACCCTAACCCTAACCCTAACCCTAACCCTAACCCTAACCCTAACCCTAACCCTAACCCTAACCCTAACCCTAACCCTAACCCTAACCCTAACCCTAACCCTAACCCTAACCCTAACCCTAACCCTAACCCTAACCCTAACCCTAACCCTAACCCTAACCCTAACCCTAACCCTAACCCTAACCCTAACCCTAACCCTAACCCTAACCCTAACCCTAACCCTAACCCTAACCCTAACCCTAACCCTAACCCTAACCCTAACCCTAACCCTAACCCTAACCCTAACCCTAACCCTAACCCTAACCCTAACCCTAACCCTAACCCTAACCCTAACCCTAACCCTAACCCTAACCCTAACCCTAACCCTAACCCTAACCCTAACCCTAACCCTAACCCTAACCCTAACCCTAACCCTAACCCTAACCCTAACCCTAACCCTAACCCTAACCCTAACCCTAACCCTAACCCTAACCCTAACCCTAACCCTAACCCTAACCCTAACCCCTAACCCCTAACCCCTAACCCCTAACCCCTAACCCTAACCCTAACCCCTAACCCTAACCCTAACCCTAACCCTAATTCAAGATGGCGGCCCCCATATGCCGTACATCAAGATGGCGGCGCCCATGGACCGGAAGGAAATGGCCGCCGACCGGAAGTGATGTAAACCCGGAAGAAAATGGCGGCCGCCGATTGGCCGATTTTCTGGTGCAAAAAAAGGGGGTTTTCCGTGGGTTTTCCAAGCAAATAAGGGGTCCCCCCGCAGCTCTAGGACTACCCGGCACGGGTCTGAGTGTCAGCGCGCGCGCAGCTGCGTTCTAAATGTGTTTTTTTGAGACTTTTACTTTCTGCATGTTAATGAGCCAAAATGGCCGCTGACCGGAACTGACGTCACCGGAAGAACATGGCGGCCCCCGTGTTCCGTACACCAAGATGGCGGCGCCCATGTGCCGTACGGCAAGATGGCGGCGCCCATGCACCGGAAGAAAATGGCCGCCGACAGGAAGTGATGTAAACCCGGAAGAAAATGCCGGCCGCCGATTGGCCGATTTTCGGATGCAAAAAAAGGGGGTTTCCAGCGGGTTTTCCACGCAAATAAGGGGTCCCCCCGCAGCTCTAGGACTACCCGGCACGGGTCTGAGTGTCAGCGCGCGCGCAGCTGCGTTCTAAATGTGTTTTTTTGAGACTTTTACTTTCTGCATGTTAATGAGCCAAAATGGCCGCGGACCGGAACTGACGTCACCGGAAGAACATGGCGGCCCCCGTGTTCCGTACACCAAGATGGCGGCGCCCATGTGCCGTACACCAAGATGGCGGCGCCCATGGACCGGAAGAAAATGGCCGCCGACAGGAAGTGATGTAAACCCGGAAGAAAATGCCGGCCGCCGATTGGCCGATTTTCGGGTGCAAAAAAAGGGGGTTTCCCGCGGGTTTTCCACGCAAATAAGGGGTGCCCCCGCACCTCTAGGACTGCCCGGCACGGGTCTGAGTGTCAGCGCGCGCGCAGCTGCGTTCTAAATGTGTTTTTTTGAGACTTTTAATTTCTGCATGTTAATGAGCCAAAATGGCCGCGGACCGGACGTGACGTCACCGGAAGAACATGGCGGCCCCCATGTTCCGTACACCAAGATGGCGGCGCCCATGTGCCGTACGGCAAGATGGCGGCGCCCATGGACCGGAAGAAAATGGCCGCCGACAGGAAGTGATGTAAACCCGGAAGAAAATGCCGGCCGCCGATTGGCCGATTTTCGGGTGCAAAAAAAGGGGGTTTCCCGCGGGTTTTCCACGCAAATAAGGGGTGCCCCCGCACCTCTAGGACTGCCCGGCACGGGTCTGAGTGTCAGCGCGCGCGCAGCTGCGTTCTAAATGTGTTTTTTTGAGACTTTTAATTTCTGCATGTTAATGAGCCAAAATGGCCGCGGACCGGAACTGACGTCACCGGAAGAAAATGGCGGCCCCCATGTTCCGTACACCAAGATGGCGGCCCCCATGTGCCGTACACCAAGATGGCGGCGCCCATGGACCGGAAGAAAATGGCAGCCGACCGGAAGTGATGTAAACCCGGAAGAAAATGCCGGCCGCCGATTGGCCGATTTTCGGGTGCAAAAAAAGGGGGTTTCCCGCGGGTTTTCCACGCAAATAAGGGGTGCCCCCGCACCTCTAGGACTGCCCGGCACGGGTCTGAGTGTCAGCGCGCACGCAGCTGCGTTCTAAATGTGTTTTTTTGAGACTTTTAATTTCTGCATGTTAATGAGCCAAAATGGCCGCGGACCGGAACTGACGTCACCGGAAGAACATGGCGGCCCCCATGTTCCGTACACCAAGATGGCGGCGCCCATGTGCCGTACGGCAAGATGGCGGCGCCCATGGACCGGAAGAAAATGGCCGCCGACAGGAAGTGATGTAAACCCGGAAGAAAATGCCGGCCGCCGATTGGCCGATTTTCGGGTGCAAAAAAAGGGGGTTTCCCGCGGGTTTTCCACGCAAATAAGGGGTGCCCCCGCACCTCTAGGACTGCCCGGCACGGGTCTGAGTGTCTGCGCGCGCGCAGCTGCGTTCTAAATGTGTTTTTTTGAGACTTTTAATTTCTGCATGTTAATGAGCCAAAATGGCCGCGGATCGGACGTGACGTCACCGGAAGAACATGGCGGCCCCCATGTTCCGTACACCAAGATGGCGGCGCCCATGTGCCGTACGGCAAGATGGCGGCGCCCATGGACCGGAAGAAAATGGCCGCCGACAGGAAGTGATGTAAACCCGGAAGAAAATGCCGGCCGCCGATTGGCCGATTTTCGGGTGCAAAAAAAGGGGGTTTCCCGCGGGTTTTCCAAGCAAATAAGGGGTCCCCCCGCACCTCTAGGACTACCCGGCACGGGTCTGAGTGTCAGCGCGCGCGCAGCTGCGTTCTAAATGTGTTTTTTTAACACTTTTAATTTCTGCATGCTAATGAGCCAAAATGGCCGCGGACCGGACGTGACGTCACCGGAAGAACATGGCGGCCCCCATGTTCCGTACACCAAGATGGCGGCGCCCATGTGCCGTACACCAAGATGGCGGCGCCCATGGACCGGAAGAAAATGGCCGCCGACAGGAAGTGATGTAAACCCGGAAGAAAATGCCGGCCGCCGATTGGCCGATTTTCGGGTGCAAAAAAAGGGTGTTTCCCGCGGCTTTTCCAAGCAAATAAAGGGTGCCCCCGCACCTCTGGGACTACCCGGCACGGGTCTGGGTGTCAGCGCGCTCGCACCTGCGTTGTAAATGTGTTTTTTTGAGACTTTATTTTTCCGCATGCTAATGAGCCAAAATGGCCGCCGGCCGGACGTGACGTCACCGGAAGAACATGGCGACCCCCGTGTTCCGTACACCAAGATGGCGGCCCCCATGTGCCGTACGGCAATATGGCGGCGCCCATGGTGTCACGTGGACCGGAAGAACATGGCCGCTCTCCGGAAGTGACGTCAAACCGGAACAAAATCGCGGCCGCCGATTGGCCGATTTTTAAAGGCAAAAAAAGGGGGTTTCCCGCGGGTTTATCACTCAAATTAGGGTTGCCCCCGCATTTTTAGGACTACCCGGCACGGATCTGGGTGTCGGGGTGCACGGCAGTGCGAGCTAAATGTGGTTTTCGGGACTCTTAATATCGGGTATGCAAATGAGACAAGATGGCGGGCGGACGATGCCGACACGCCTCGGGGGCGTGTTTTAGGTCTGGTTATGCAAATCAGAAGTAGAGATAGGGGGGCGGGGACACCCCAGGGGCGTGGATTAGGGCGCGGTATGCAAATGAGGTCTGACAGCCAGAACCAGGAAGTCGAGTACTCCGGAAAGCAAGATGGCGGCCGCCATGCTGCCGATAGAGTCGGGGCTGAAAAGGGGGATTTTCCGCAGTTTTTCGGAGAAATAAAGGCTGCGCCCGCTTCGCCTGCAGCATGCTGTGTGGGGCATTGTGACCGCGCGCTCCAAAAAATGATTTAATCGGGTGTTTATGTTCCCAGAATGCAAATGAGCTGAAATGGGCACCGGCAGCAAGTCACACCACAAGGGGGCGCTGCTTCTTCAGTGTGGGGGAACCAAGTACCAGCAAAAACTGTGCATTGCCACCAGGGGGTGCTGTAAAGAACCATTGTGCTGGGGAATAGTGCTAGGGCTAGGCAGTAGGGTGGATGCCTGCTCTTGGGGGGGGGGGTGTGTGCAAATGTAGTGCATGGAGAAGAAGAAAGGCAATATGTCCGGTGCAGCAGTAGGAACGTAGAGGCTCCCATGGAGAAAATGGTTTTATTCCACTGGATTGAAAGGTTTATTAAGCAAGAGTGTTTAGTCTCTAGGAGCCTAAGAATTTTTCCTGTTGCATTCAAGTCAGAAAGAATAGCAAGCAGAGAAATAGAAATGGAGAAATAGAAAGAAATGAAGAGGAGAGTAAAAAGAGACATAGGAATGAGAGAGAGGGAGAAAGCAGGAGGAGAAAAGATGGGGAAGGAAAGGGGGGGGAGAAGAGCTGGGGAAGGAAAGGGGGGGAGAAGAGAGGGGGCCAAAGCAATAATCTAGAAATACAGTTACAGACATAGAAATGGGAAGAAGAGGCAGCAGTGGACGGAGAGGCAGAGAGAGAGTGAAGCTGAGGAAATGAAAGAGGAAGAGGTAGACACAGAGCAAAGCAGGTGTAGAAGTACAGGAAGAGTGAGAAACAGAATGCAGTAGAAGCAGAGAGAGAGAGAGAAAAAAACAGAAATGGGTAGAGCAAAAGAAATGGGGTTGTAGTAAGAGAAAAAGGAAAGAGGCTGTAGGGTGAGATAGGAAAATGAAGAGAGAAAAATAGAAAAGCTGAGAGAAAAAGAAACACAGCAGCACTTGCAAAGAGGGACAAACAGAAACATCATCAGGCTTAGAGAGTCACAGGAAGAGAGAAACACAGAAGGAAAGCAAAGAATACAGTGACAGAAGGGAGAAGCACAGCAAGAAAGACATGCACAAGAAAGGAGTCAGGGACAGCCAAGCAATAGAGCAGCCAAAGGGAAGGGGGACATGCAAGGGCATCTGAGTTCTTGATGAAGGTATATTACACAGTTCTTCCATCAATGGTTCAAATGACACCTCAGTAAAATGCATGAATGCAGCACACACGGAGGCAAGGACAAAGAAATCCTGTAGCCGCAGTGGTAAAAGTCCAATTTCCATCCGGAGCAGTACAAGGAGAACACGGAAGGCAATGGAAACCCTTGGTAATAGAACCAAATATGTAGTGAAACAGGAAAACAATCTTTCAACCTCTCACCTGTACAAAGTCTTGTGTCCTTTTGAAAGGACAGCCCAAAGGAAGACAGCACAGGGACAACAGAACCCTCACCCACCGCACACAAACTCCATGTCACTGGCAACTCAGGAGCTCTGCTAATACCCCTGCCCTGAGTGGTTCTCAGCAGCAAGGCTCCCAGGAGCCCCAAGAAATCCTCCCACCTGACCGAAATCCCTATTTCCAGACAGTCAGCACACAAAGTTGTCAAGGTGGGACTGTGGCAGGTGCTGTAAGTGACCCACAAACAGGCCATGCTTCCCCAAGGCAGGTGGGAGCGACATGAGAAATAGACAGAGGAACAACAAGCAGCCCATGGTGTCCCCAGGCACGGGAGGTATAGGGGACAGACATTAATGTCAGCT
Source organism: Delichon dasypus (assembly GCA_037837765.1). Taxonomy (NCBI): domain Eukaryota; kingdom Metazoa; phylum Chordata; class Aves; order Passeriformes; family Hirundinidae; genus Delichon; species Delichon dasypus. The sequence continues at coordinate 109,130 of JBBAXF010000119.1, read as the reverse complement.
ACAAGCAGCCTACGAGTTTCCCCAGGCAGCTGGGAGCTATGGGACAAAGGGAGATGGGAGCTGCCAAAAGGCCCCTTTCCCTGCAGCCCTGTAGACAGGTGAACCCGGATCAAGGAGTACAAGGAACATAGATATCAACCTCCTACGTGGACGGGCAGCACCGGCAGCCACGTGCTCAGGCCTTCCCCCAGGCCCAGCTAGACTGAAATGCAGAGCTCAAGCCCAAGGCCACGAGGGACCGCAGGGAACCGGGATTCCCTGCAGACACAGACAGCCTTCATGTGCAAAGCGTGTGAAAGGATGGGTGAAAGTGAGTAGGAAAGAAAAGCAGGAAGAGCAGGTGACAGAATGAGGACTGCATGTGAATTGTTGTGCTGGCTGGAAGGCAAAACCAGTGAGAGACTCCAAGTCAGAAAGAAACCATTTAATAGGAGAGAGAAAAAAGGAAATGGAAAGGAATACAAACACCTGCAGTGGTACAAAAGATCAGTGACAGAGTCAGCATCCAACCTGGCACCATGGTGGCAGCAGTCCAGATGAAGTGATCTTGTTGAAGCAGTGGTCCTGCAGAAAGCTCTGGTAGCTGTTGTCCTCCGGCAATCCGGTGGCTAAGGCTGACTGTGCTGTCCTAATTGCTAGATTAGATCCAGGTGTGAATGCTTGGCTCCACCCCCTGGGCGGAGCAACTCACAATGGGCTGATATAATTTACTCTGTCTTATTAAGGGTCCTTAATTGCCTCTTAAAGAGACATAGCTCCAGGAGGGAGTTATCTAGGAGGCATGCGGGAAGGCATGGATGGGCCATGAACAGAAGATATTCTCGAGGCAGGGGCCAAGGGAAGCAGTGCACAACTTAGTTTCAACAGTTCATGTAGATGGTAATGGAATACATACTTGGAGCACATCTGACATTGCAACCCAGGGCAATGGTGAAGATTAAAATTCACTACACCTGCTTGCAGGGAGGTGAACTGTACTGAATACATCTGTGAGAAAAAGCAAATGTGTGTGGGTGTCTGTGTGACTTTGTATGTCTCTGTGTCTGTGGGTGGGTGTGAGTGTATGTGTTTGTATGTCTGAGAGAATTTGTGTCTGTGTGTCCACGTGTGTGTGTGTGTGTGTCTGTAAGTCTGTGTGTCTGTAGGGCTGTGTGTCTCTGTGCACATAGTGGGAAGTGTGTAGAAGGCAGGTTATAAGGAAAACTGGAAAACATTGGGTGGGGACCAAAGTAACATGTGCAGAAATGGGAGAGAAAACCAGCAGGATACAAACAGACAAGAAAGAAAGGGAGGAAACGGGAGCTACAGAAACACCTCCAGCTAGGCCTCTGGATCAAAGCTCAGCTAAGTGCTAGAGAAGCCCTTGGACAAGAAAAAAGGGATAGCAAAAGAGCATACAACGTCACATGAGAGAAGAAGCAGAGAAAGAAAGAGGAGGTGAGCATGGTGATGGATCCAGATCCGGCTTCTGGGAAAATGGCATGGCTCGGGCTGTAAGGGAGGAGGGGAAGAAACTTCAACAGCTCCTAACAACACCCTGAATGTTCCAAAAATGCTTGTAGCAAGGGACTGAAAGAGCCATGCTTGTGCCCTAGGACTTTCAGCAAGAATGCTGAAGGTGCTGGCAGGCCAAGGGCTTTGCACCCCATGGGCCACTTCCTCACCTCCTCAGTCACAGGTTACACCTTCCTTCCCCAAAAACCCCTTACCTTCAGTCCACTGGAGCCTCCGCTGCTCCCTCGCCTGCTCTGCACCTGCTTGCTGCTGATGTCACACCTTGCCGTCAAGCTGCCACCACCGGCAGCCTTATGGGAAGTGCAGAGAAGCCCGGGAGGCTGAGTTGTACCTGAAGCATCATCCAATGCTTCCCCAAAAGGGAACCCATACAGGTTCCACACATCCGAGGCACGGAACGGAATTGCTAAAGCCCTCAGCACACAGCTTCCCGTAGTCTTGCTGGAACGGACAAGGCTCCCTGACAGAGAGACACCCACCCCTGCATCCAGAGCAGCCAGGCCAGTGCCTGGGAACCCCTGGGAGACGGGAATCCCCACACTGCGCTGGGAGCGGCACCTTGCACTTGCACCTCCTCCACAGTGCTGGCCAAAGGGAGCGGCAGGGCTGTAGGCGAGGCGATCCCTTCGGCCTTCGGCCCTCCCCGTGCCTAACCAAGGCATAGGAGGAGCTCATCCATCACCTGCCGTGATGATTTCAAACATCCATGCAGTTGGCAAGTCATAGGAAGCCTTCGTTCCCTAAGGAAAAGAACACACCACATGCTGGGACACGAAATGGCAAGAGGAAGCAAACCTTGCAGGGATCAGAAACCCCCAGAGAAGAACAAGAAAACAAAAGGGAGGGAAACAAGTGCAGCCTGCAACAAAGCCACAGCAAGTGAAAGTGAAGACATCTCACAGCAGGAACACAGCAGGGAACAAGATCGAGTCCTGCTCGCATACTTCACGCAAGGAAACAAAAACTGGGCCTGCCTGACACCAGGACCCGGGGGTGGGCAGTGGGGGAAAGGCACCAAAACAACCCCAAAACCCAGCAAAAAAAAGGATGGCCCACATTCACAGCATGCATCCTTCGCTCTGCAGTGTAGCGTCACCATGACGCAAGCGAGGCAGGCACGTCTTGCACGTGAAGCACGTGCAAAGCCAAAGTGCACGCTGCCACAAGCCCATTGCTGAAGTAGGATACAGAGAAATAGGAATAAGAATAGTAATAACGGTAGTAATAAAAAGACTAGTAATACAAATGAGGAATGTAATAGCAGTAAAAGAGTAAAAACCGGAAGCAATAGTAATAATGAAAGTAGCAATAGTAATATTAAGGATAGCAGTAGCAGTAGCAGTAGTAGTAGTAGCAGCAGCAGCAGCAGCAGCAGCAGCAGCAGCAGCAGCAGCAGCAGCGGTGACATAATAGTGAAATGAGAGATTAGAAGGAATGATCATAAGAACTAAAGTAATGATAACAGTATTAATATTAAAACAGTATTAGCATCACTATATGAATGTTTATAGATATTATATTTTTGGCTTAATATTTACAGAGATTACAAGTATATATATATAATTATTCATATATACGACATATCTGTGTATGTAATTATGTAGTAAATACTTAATTGTAGATATGAGTAAAGATATGTTATCAAAATCATACATGTAATATATTGTATATAACTAATATATATACAGTGATAATGTCTTACAGTGTTCGTGGTAGTCATGATAATAGCAATAATAGGAAACTGTGAATATATGACGTGATTAGGAGGTAAGAAATTTAAGTGATGCTGGTATGATTAGTAAAAAAGTATAAATGGAAAAGTATTATAGAAATTAATAACAGGAACAAACGTAATAGTATTAGTAATATTTATAGTAGTAATCAAGGAAAAGTAGCAACATCCCGAATAAATAACAGGAATAATGAAAATAATTATAAGTAACAGTAATCGTAGTGAAGATTAAAAATAATTTCAGAACTGATCCAAACGATAAGAAAGAGATACTAATGAAATTAGGAGTAGTACCAGAAGTAGCAGTACGACTAAAAACAAGAATAGTAATCCTAATCATCCCAAACAGAGCCCTGGCTGCAGATTCAGTACTTGCAGCCCATGCACACAGAACCACAACAGGCCTAGATCAGCCTGACACCTGACAGCACCCCAGGCGGGAGTGCTGCACAGATTCCAAATTCTCTGCTCAACACACTCATTTCCTAGCTCAGCTGCAAGGGTGTTATGGGTTAGGATAGTTTAGCTTTTACTTAGAAAAGAATGTAAAGGTAATTGTTTAGGTCAGGACTTGGGAATTGCTTTAGAAGAGACAGAGACTTATTAGAGAATTAGTGAGAATATCGACATTTATTTTGACTACTGAAATTGTTAGTTGCGACTTTGGGAAGTACTGTATAGAAGTCATTGATTGTTTCTGGTGTGGTGAGGTTTTTTTTAGGTAGGGAGAGACAGGTAACATTGAGCTGGGCTTGCTGCTCCCCTCTTTTGGGGAGGAGCTGGCCTGAGGCTTGGCTGGATGTTATCAGCTTCTGGGTGAAGGGGGAGGAAAGAGAATTTTTTTTTTTTAACAGCTACTGTCTTTAGATTTCTTTGGAGCAGGGAGAGATCTCTGCTGGGCTCTGGTAAGAGCTATGGGCACTATTTGGGCTGAAGCTATTGTGATTTACACTGAGGGGTGGGCTGATAAGGCATTTATGATCTTGTTTGGTTTTTATGATTTTAGAGTGCTTGGGTGCTCTGATTTTTACATTTTTTGTGAGGGTTGTTTTTGTATTAGCTTGGTTTCGACATATTTAACAGTAGGAGCTGCAGAAGGAAAAATAACAACTCTAAGTAGATTTAACTGTGTTTTAGCAGCATGAAGCTTCCAGAGCTCAGCTGTTCTCTGAGAGAGTAAGAAAACACAGAGTGAATATAAAAAACAGGAGGATGAAGTCAGTAAAGCAAGAGTGAAAAGACTATTGGGACATGGGGTTGAAGAGTTAGTTGTTGTATTCTTACTTGAGCCATGGAAATGCACTCTATACTGAAGTAATTCTTGTGACTTCTACGAAAGATATGCATTTGGAGAGATAATTGTTTTAATTTGTGTGTAAATGTAAGCAAAGGTCTTTGTGATGAACTAAGTAATTTGTGATAAAATGCTGGAATACAGATGAAAATGAGAAACCCCCTGAGCCAGTAAAGAAGTAAGAGAATATCGCTGTACCTTGAAGTAAGAAATCCTTTGCTTTGGAGTTATTGATCTTTAAAAAGTGACAACCCAGTATGCAGGAGTTGAAGACTCATGACCCATAAGCAGCTAGGGAAACTGCTTCTGGGAAGCCACAGAAGTTTCTGCAGGCGGTTGTTTTTGTGGCAGTTTAAAAGTCACAGGAGAAGTGCTTTAAGGTGTCAGTGGGATCCATGACTCAAGAAGACACTCTTCCCCTAAAGAATTAAGGGAAAACTATTATCAGATAGTGGAAGTGACTGAAAACTACAAGTTTTGCTTCTTAATGTTGTTTTGTAAGGAAGTAAACAGTTTGTAAAAAGAAGCAAAAGGTTTTGAAGTTTCCTTCCAATTTAGTTTTTTTTCCCAAGTTTCTAGGTTTTTTGTACTCTGTTAGTGTAAGGTAATAAAGTAATTGTTAATTTTAAAGTGAAGCCTGCTTTGTTTTTCTCCTAGTGTCTCTCTCACAAAAGGAGTAAGTACCGAACCCCAAATTTAGCAAACATAAAACCAGTACAGGAAATAGTGTTTCTGTCTAGTGTAAAATTAAAGCTATGACAGAAAGAAAACAACCCTTCGGTTCATGGAGCTGCTTCCCATATAACCCGAAGTCACTTCCACATTGTCTTTCCCACTGCTCTGACATAGCTGTGGCACATTCCCTGCACAGATAGGAAATCAGTGCCATCAGGTGGCCGGCTGTGCTTGAACGAAGCACGGCGAGACGAGCAGAGCCCTGATGTCACGTCACCGCAGCCTTGCAGGCAAGGGAAAAGCAAAGTGACAAGGGACAGGGACAGGCTGCACGTGGAGTAAGCAGCATACAGGGGGTAACGGTGCTAGTATTCGTACCTGCTTGGCTAGAAACTACTACCGGGGAGGTATTGCAGTGTCCCACAGCCAAAAACAACTCCAAAAGCTTTCAGACAAGCTGCATTGCCTGAGCTCGAAGGGCACGCAAGTGTGCTGCCAGGCCTAAAGGTGAGCGACACAAAACACCTCCTAACCCTCTGCTGGCCAGACACAAAGAAGCAATAGGAAAAGGCAGTGCCTTGGAGCCTGCCTTCTGGTGGGACTAATGACGTCCAATGCAGCAACATCACACAGGGAGGAAGCAAAACTGAGATGGCAGCATTGCTTTTCAACGACCCTTACATAGTCCACAGAGAAGCAGACCGAAAGCTCTACCCCATGGACACACCCGCTATAGGACTTCTGGAATGCATCCAGCCTCCAACAATCCTTCCTTATGTGCTCTTGTTAGAGAAGCTCCGTAAGCATCCAATTGCCTTCTTGCCAAGTTCAGCCAGGAAGACCTCAGGCACTGCCACCAGTTCCTCATCTTGCTGTAGGAGCACTGTGGCCACGTCACTCACTTAGCCCTTCCCCGTCACTGTGTCCTGAAGGGGGACATGAGTGAGGACCAGCCCAGCTGTGTGCCTCACAGTCAGGCAGGGGTCCTGCAGCCTGACAGGAGCAAGCAGGGACTGCACATAGCAGCAAACAGGGACTGCACATAGCAGCAAGGGAGTGTGTCTGAGTTACTGGGACTGAGTCCTGACAGCCCAAAGCTCTGTCTCCCTGCAGCAGCATCTTCACATTACGTTTCCTGGCTTATTGTGACATTCGGAAGGCCCAGTGTTACCCTCGCACAAGATTTTTATCCCATGTCCTCTCCCAACCGGGAGTGCAGCATTACCTGTGATGTCCAAGGCTCCAGCAGGTCCCAGAAGCGGATGGCTACATCTTTTGCAACAATGAGGCTGGATCTCACATCAGGCAGTGGGGACTTCATCATTGGGAACGGCAGATGCGAGCAGGACTCAGGGAAGTCAGAGGTGATGAGACAGACTACAGGAGAGAGACAGAGAAGAAAATGACATCTCTCACGCAGCAGAGGAAAGAACCAGGTTTCCAAAAAGTCATCTAGGAACAGTCCTCTGGGTTTCTCCTTTTCTAGGGAAAGGAATGGTAACATTGGATTGTGCTGTTAGGACTAGGAGGGCTGGGAGCAGGACTGTGGCATGACTGAGCAATACTTGACCATGCAGACTTTGCCAGCAGCAAGGCCTGCAGCGGCCGACACCACCGAGTTGCTGTACATCTTCAGCACCCAGCAGTGGAAGGAAGGCAAGCAGAGAACAGGTGCTTCCCTAGAGAGTGAGGAGAAAGGCAGTGGGCAGGAGACCAGTGGTTGTGCATGCTGCTTTAAAAGCAAGGAGTCCATCTATCCCAAAGCTGCTGCAAACTAGGGTGACTTTGCAAAGACATGCATTCGCTTTCATCACGGAACAAGCACCTCCAGAACAGCAAAGCCAGGAAACAGACAGCCTGCATGGAAACAGACGGCATGCAAAAGGACAGCACTTCCTTGCAAAGGAAACAGCCTTCCTCCTGCATGACCTGACAGGCACTGGACCTGCTCTTTCACGCCGGCACACAGGCAGTATCTCTCCACATTCGCAGTCACAGGACCACCGACAAGTTGTGCCTCAGCAATACTGCAGAGGAGCTCAGCATCACTGTCAGCAGCCACGGCTCCTGCAAGGAGCTCCCCTTCCCCTGTGCTGTGTGCAGAGAGGAGACTGGAAGAAAGACAGCAACCTCTTTCTTCACAGCCTTCTCTTCTCCCCGCTGGGAGGTACAGGCATGTTACCAGCTGCACAAGGAGAGCAGGGAACGCACCACGCACACAGTGGAGTAACCCACTTTCCCCCAAGGACACAATGAAGGTGGGAGGGCTCAGCTGCCGTTTCCCAGTTCGCACGCTACACGACACCAAACGCAGGATCGCACCGGTAAGCTGTAAGGGACCACAGCCACTCATCAATGCCACCCATCCTGGTACAGCAGGATCTTCCTACAGCACAAGGTACAGCATGGTGTCCACGTGGTTCTGGAGGAGCTCAAGTGAGGGACACTCCACAAACTGTCAGGACAACCTCCTCTGCTGCTCTGCTCACCCTCACACGCATGAAATTCATCCTTATATCTGCCTGGAACTTCCTGCAGCGTGACTTACTGACCATAAGCTCATGTCCCCGTGCTTGCAACCAACAGGAACAGTCTGGCTCCAGCCTCCTAGCACCCCATCCTCAAGTACTGACAGACATGAAGGAGGTCCCTGCTCAGTCCGGACACTTACAACAGGCCCAGCTCCCCCAGCCTTGCTTTCCAGCAGAGAGACTCCAGGTCCCAAATCACCTGAATGACTCTCCGCAACACCTGCTCCAGGAGCTGCATGTCTGTGTCCAAATGAGGAGCCAAGAATGGAAAGGAAGCTGGAAATACCAACACAACAAAGACAAAACACACCTAAGAAACCTCAGCATCAAGGCCTGAGGCCTGCAGAAGTGAAGGAATCCTCAAAGACGAAAAGCAGGAAGAGCAAAGCAGCCTCTGCATGGACAGTTTTCTGAGAGAGAAGATGGGAAACCATAGAGCAAGAAAGAAAGCAACAAGAAGAGAAGAAAGGAGATGTGGCCATGGCAAGGGGGAAGAAATCTCCAGGCAGTGGCTGTTATTCTTGTAAAATCTGAGCAGGACCTCCTCCCATGGGGAAAATGGTAGTGACAGTGATAAGTAGGCATAGGAGTAAAGAAACAACAAAGTGCCCTGTAGAATGAGCAGGAGTAGCACGAAACAAACACTGCGTGCCTAGATGGACACAACAGGTTTGTCTTTCGACGCACGACAATCAGCCTCATGACAGTATGCAAAATCTTGTTCCAAGGGAGACCTACACCCCACAGGGCTTTGCTGGCAGCCAAATCACCTCTGGAAAGACGACTGCTAAGCCTTCACCATCAAAACCTAGCAGAGGATAGGACTTTCCCATCCTCTGCACAGGGCTCGTACGAAGGCTTTGGCCACAACTGAGGCCACAAATGGATGTTCTTCACCACCACTGCATCTGTTGCAAAGCAGGGGAGCGGTAAGAAGGGGATGACTGACGGGGGAAGCTTGGGCTGAAGCTGCTAAGCACAATCATCCTTCACTCCCTCCACTCTGCCTCTTCAAAACTCAAGCCCAGGCTGGGACTGGCACACCATCGGGGCATTCAGGGACCTCCATTCTCCCTCTCCATCCTGAGCAGTAGCTGTGTCTGTATTCCTGAAGCACATCTTGCCCTGGACCTCCTGCCACCACACACTGCATGTCTCTGCAAGGCTGCTGCACCTGGGACACAGTAAGACCTTTCGAGACCAAAGAAAGAAACGTGGTGCTCACCTGGACTCTCTGCTGCCTGATGCTGCTGTCACAGGTGTTCTTCCTCTTCTCCCCTTTCAGGAGGCAGCATCTTCCTAGCTCTGTGTGCACAGACGGTTCAAAACACGCCACCTGCTGCAGGCCCACCTGGCTCACCGGGGACACCGGCTGCGGCGGCAGGAATGGGGTGGACTGATAGCGCCATCTGGTGGACTCTGGGTGGAGAGTCCCCTGCAAAGAAAGGACAGAAAGGAACACAGGTCAGCGTTCATGTGGACATGTTCCCTATTCCTCAGGTCCAAGTGTCAGTCAAGGAGAGCCCATCTCCACACAACACAGAGTCCTTGGAAGCACCCGTGCCCTCCCATTGCCAGACTTCTAGCAGCCCCTCTGCCCCATCCTACACTGCATCACAGCCATCCAAAGGAGCGCTGCAAACCAGAGGTAGAGATTTCCCTCTGCAGCCTTTCTCCTCACCCGCTTGCTGCTCAGCAGCCTTCTGCAGCTTCTACGCAGCTTGGTGACCGCACACATCCACGATGGCAGCACGCCTCTGCCCATTCTGCCAGCTAGTAGCTGAGCACGACAGCTGAGTCGTTGAGGGGATCCAGGGTCAGCTTGGCTGGCCAAAACCTGAGGACAAGAGACAGCAATAGAGCCAAACACACCAAGGACAACACAGCCAGTCTGACAGCTGAAGCCTAGCTCCTCCAACCTTCCTCCTGACCTGGCTTCACGTGGCCTCACAGCCTCACTCAGGCAAGCAAGCAGCAGGTGCTGCAGGGGACACTGCTCTTCTGCGGTGCTGGCTACAGAGACAGCAGCTCAGTGACAGCCATGGCACCAACACATCACATCCACCCCTCCCAAGGCTTGCCCATGGCTTCATCTTCCTGTCTGCACAAGGTTCAGCAAAGTCATGCTGGGGACATCCGCTACCGCTCTGCAGCTACACACACAGTACAGACATGGCTGTCACCTGGGACAGTCCAGGAACCGCAGAGCCTGGCTGGAAAGCTGGCCCAAAGGAGGATCTGTGTCATTGAAAAGTCATCTCAAAGCAGGATACCATCCCTGGAAAGAACACAGGAGACCTCTGCATCCTACAGCACCTTACACGTAGCTCATGGTCTACATTCTGAACTGCTCACAGCACCTTGTAGGTGAGGGAAAAGGTCACCTGCACAACAAGTAAAGCAAGGAGGAGAAGACCTCAGGTGTCCCAGCACACCAACATCGACATGATGAACAGAGACTTCACTTGAACGGAATGGACGGAAGCATGGACTGGCCTTCAGAACCTGGAAAGAACAACTCCGCATTCACCACAAGCCTCTCCTCTCCTCTCTACTCAACTGCTGCTTTCAGGGAATAAGTCACTGTCATAGTTTTAATGTTAAACTGGGCAGTACGAGGAAAACATAACAGGCTTAACCTTAAAATTAAGAAATAGTTTAGCAACGTACATGAAAAGAATAGAAGAAGAGAAAATTGGAAAAAACCTAAAACGGAATGAAACTTTTAAGAAAGGTTTCCCTCCCCTTACAAACTGCTGACTTTCTTTCAAAACAACATAAAGAGACAAAACTTGTAATTTTTAGTCACTTTCAGTGTCTGATAATAGTCTTTCATAAATTCATTAGAGGAAGAGTACTCTTTTGAGTCATGGATCTTACTGACAACTTAGAGCAGTTGTCTTGTAGGTTTTAAAGTATCACAAGAACAACCGGCCAGAGAGACTTGCTGTTGGGACTCCTACCAGAAGCAGTTTCCCAAGCTGCTGATGGGTCATGTATTGTATACTTTTGCATACTGGGGTGTTACCTTTGAAAGATAAAAAACTGTAAAGGAAAAGATTCTTCACTTCAAGGCGCAGAGATATCTTCTCAGGTTTTCATTTCCACAGGGGGCTTCTCATCTTTATCTCAGTTGAAGCCTCTTACAGGATCTTACTTAGCTCATCAAAAGCAGCTTTGCTTAAATCTACAAGCAAAGCAATCATCTCCCCAAATGCATATCTTTCCTAGGATTTACAGGAAGGACTTAAATATAGAGGTCATTTCCATAGCTCAAGTAAGAATAGAACAAAGAGCTCTTCAACCCTCTGTTGTAAAAATCTTTTCAGTCTTGCTACGGACCTCATGCTGTTTGTTTTGATGTTCACTCTGTCTTTTCTTAGTCTCTCACAGAAGGGCCAAGCTCTGGAAGCCTCATGGTGTTAGGCAAGAGTGAAATCTGCTCTGAGTCTTTCCCCATCTGTGTCTCTCTCTGTAGCTCCTAGCATTACGTGTTTAAGGCTGAGCTGATAAAAGAGGGGAAAGTCATGTGGAAGCATTAGAGACTACACTCAGCACTCAGGCAGTCTGAAAGCACAGGAAAACTGTAAGCAAGATTAGAAATGCCTTCTCAGCCCACCCCTCAGTGTAAATTAGGCTGGCCTCGGCCCAAATGGTGACCATAGCTCCCATCAGGGGCCCAGCAGAGATTGTTCTCTGCTTCAAAGAAACTTGAAGAAAGTAGCAGTTACAGAACAGGTACCTCTCCTTCCCACGCCTGCACCTGGGAGCTGATAGAATGCGGCCAGGCCTCAGGCCACCTTCCCCCCCAAAAAGGGGGGGAGCAGCAGGCCCAGCTGGATGTTACCTGCCTCTCTCTGGCTAAAAGAAGAAGGAGGACAAGGGCCTACATACAGGAAATCAAGGGGTTTTATAAGGTACTTCTGAAAGTCACAGCTAACAATTTCAGTGGTCAGAGTAGATGTCAATATTCTAACTTTCTGATAGATCTCTGTCTCTTCCTAAGCAATTCCCAGGTCGTGACCTACCTGGAGAATTATTTTACAATCTTTTAGAACTGGAAAAATAAACTGTAGTAACCCGTGACAGTCAGGCAGAACAGCTACTGCCAACCAGCCACTCAGTGAGTGCAAGGTTTTCAGTTTAGGCTCTGCTCCTACAGAAGCTGAACGGCAGACCTCAATCCACCAGAAATGGAAAGGCAGCCACCTTGACAACAGTGGAGAAGGTCATGAGGCACGTGAACACAAGTTCTTGCAGCAATACCCAGAGCAGAAGGAGCTGTCACAGAACAACGCTGCTCTTGGAAGGACAACCGCTTCAGCAATAGAGCTCCTTAATCCAAATGCCCCAAAGAGCAGAGTCCAACAGGCACCTTTTTTTCCAACGGCACTGACAAAAAGAAAAGGATAAAGGGCTTGCCAGGGAAAGAAGCCATCCGGCACTGTGTTGTTCTAAGGACGACACAGGCAACTTGGAAAACCTTGCAAGTCATAGGGAGGCCAAAAGAATCACAGTACCAGAAAGCAGCACGGGAGAAAGGCTTCATGCTGGACAAAACACAAGGCCCTTTACCATTGGCAGTCTGAGCAACAGAATGGAGAGAAAAGCCTATATTCCTCTACAGTCCAGTCCTGACAAGTTGAAAGTTGAAATCACGCTTTTGCCTAAGTAAAAGTCTTTCAGATCATGCTCAGGGAGGTGAGTAACCTTCATAGATAGTGCTGGTGAACAGTCCTCACCTGCTTCATCTCAAACTGTGTCCAAATGGTTCCCCCATCTCCCTCTCTCTTTCTCTCTTTTTCCACACCATTTTCCCCCCGTCCTTGCTTCTGGGCAATGTGAATAACAAACCCAAAGCCTTACCTTAACCTTGCTGGAAAGGTTGCATACAACAACACGTACTTCTGGAGGCAGCCTGGAGCCTTGACGTGCCTTCTGACACAGCCACGTTGTCCCCCACACATCCTGCTGGATCTATGGCATCTCTGCCTTTCCCCTGTGGAACGAAAGGGATAGAAAGATGACGTCAGAGCATGCTGCAACTTTGCACAAGTAGAGCAAAGCGAGACAAGCAATCCTGCTGCTTGCTGGAAGGGAGCTCTTTCAAGAACGGGGAAAAGAACAAAAACCTTGCAAACCATTGAGGAGACAGTGAGAGGAGCAGCAAGCAAGACCCCCCAGAAGCCAGTGTCATCCATATTGATTGCTGGCAGCCAAATGACCTCTGGAAAGACGACTGCTAAGCCTTCCCCATCAAAACCTAGCAGAGGATAGGAGCACGTGCGGGGCTAGGACGAAGGCTTTGGCCACAACTCAGGCCACAAGCGGATGCTGTTCACCACCACTGCATCTGTTGCAAAACAGGGGAGCAGTAAGGAGGGGATGGCTGAAGGGGGAAGCTTGGCCTGAAGCTGCTAAGCACATCGTCCTTCACTCCCTCCACTCTGCCTCTCCAGAACTGAAGCCCAGGCTGGGACTGGCAGTGAAAGGGTGCATTCAGGGACCTCCATTGTCCCTCTCCATGCCATCTTAAGCAGTAGCTGTATTTGTATTCCTGAAGCACATCTTGCCCTGGACCTCCTGCCACCACACACTGCATGTGTCTGCAAGGCTGCCGCACCTGGGACACAAGAAGACCTTCCCACACAAAAAAAAGAAACATGATGCTCACCGGGACTCTCTGCTGCCTGATGCTGCTGGCACAGGTCTTCTTGCTCTTCGGCTCTTTCAGGAGGCAGCATCTTCAGACACAGACACTTGCAAGCACGCCGCCTTCTGCAGGGCCACCTGGCCCACCGGGGACACCGGCTGCGGCGGCAGCAATGGAGTGGACTGATAGCGCCATCTGGTGGACTGTGGGTGCAGAATCCCCTGCAAATAAAGGACGAAAAGGAACACAGGTCAGCGGTCATGTGGACCTGTTCCCTATTCCTCAGGCGCAAGTGTCAGTCAAGGAGAGCCCATCTCCACACACCACAGACACACAGACTCCTTGGAAGCACCCGTGCCCTCCCGTGGCCAAAGTTCCAGCAGCCCCTGTGCCCCATTGTACACGTCATCGCAGCCATCGAAAGGAGCGCTGCAAACCAGAGGTAGAGATTTCCTTCTGCAGCCTTTCTCCTCACCCGCTTGCTGCTCAGCAGCCTCCTGCAGCTTCTACACAGCTTCCTGACCACACACATCCACGATGGCAGCACGCCTCTCCACCTTTTGGCAGCTGGTAGGTGAGCATGACAGCTGACTCTGTGAGGGGATCCAAGGACAGCAACTGTCCTGCTGACCTGCCCTCAGGTGGGCTCAGGCACCTCACTCAGGCAAGCAAGCAGCAGGTGCTGCAGGGGACACTGCTCTTCTGCAGTGCTGGCTAGAGAGACAGCAGCTCAGTGACAGCCATGGCAGCAGAACATCACAACCCCCCCAAGGCTTGCCCATGGCTTCATCTTCCTATCTGCACAAGGTTCAGTAAAGTCATGCAAGAGGCATCCGGTACCGCTCTGCAGCTACACACAGAGTAAAGACACAGCTGTCACCTGTGACAGCCCAGGAACCGCACAGCATGGCTGGAAAGGTGGCCAAAGGAGGATCTCTGTCATTGAAAAATCACCCCAAAGAAGGATGACATCCCTGGAAAGAACACAGGAGAGCTCTGCATCCAGCAGCACATCACACTTAGGTCATGGTCTACATTGTGAATGGCTCACACCACCTTGTAGGTGAGGAAGAAGATCACCTGCAGAACAAGTAAAGCAAGCAGGACAAGAGCTCAGGTGTCCCAGCACACCTACATCAACGTGATAAACAGAGACTTCAACAGAGCGGAATGGATGGAAGCATGGCCCAGCCTTCAGAACCTGGAAAGAACAACTCCACATTCACCACAAGGCTCTCCTCTCTACTCAATTGCTGCTTTGGGGGCATGAGTCAGTGTCATATCTTTAATTTTAAAGTGGGCAGTAGGAGATAAACATAGCAGGCTTAACCTCAAAATTAACAAATAGTTTAGTGACATGCATGAAAAGAAAATGAAAGCAGAAAATTGGAAAGAAACGGAAACAGAATGGAAATTTTAAGAAATTTTTCCCTCCCCTTACAAGCTGTTTACTTTGTTACAAAGCAACATAAAGAGACAAAGCTTGTAATTTTCAGTGAGTAATAGTATTTCATGAAATCATTAGGGGAAGAGTATTCTTTGGAGTCATGGATCTTACTGACAACTTAGAGCTGTTGCCATGTAGGTTATAAACAATCACAAAAACAACCAGCCGGAGAAACTAGGTTTTTGTGTCTCATCCCAGAAGCAGTTTCCCAAGCTGGTGATGGGTCATGGGTTCTAGACTTTTGCATACTGGCGTGCCACCTTTGAAAGATGAATAGCTGTAAAGCAAGAGATTCTTCACTTCAATGTGCAGAGAAATCCTCTCACTTTTTCACTGGCACAGGGGGCTTCTCATCTTTATTTCTGTTGAAGCATCTTATAGAATATTACCTAGCTCATCACAAACAGCTTTGCTTAAATCTACACACAAAACAACCATCTCCCCAAATGCACATCTTTCCTACAATTTACAGGAAGGACTGCAAAGATAGAGTTCACTTCCACAGCTGAGGTAAGAAGAGAAGAACTAACTCTTCAAACCTCTGTTTTAGTATTCATTTCACTCTTGCTACGGACCTCATGCTGTTTGTTTTGATGTTCACTCTGTCTTTTCTTAGTCTCTCACAGAAGGGCCAAGCTCTGGAAGCCTCATGGTGTTAGGCAAGAGTGAAATCTGCTCTGAGTCTTTCCCCGTCTGTGTCTCTCTCTGTAGCTCCTAGCGTAACATGTTTAAGGCTGAGCTGGTAAAAGAGGGGAAAGTCATGTAGAAGCATTACAGACTAGAGCACTCAGGCAGTCTGAAAGCACAAGAAAACCCTAAGTGAGATTAGAAATGCCTTCTCAGCCCACCCCACAGTGTAAATTAGGCTGGCCTCGGCCCAAGTGGTGACCATGGGTCCCATCAGGGGCCCAGCAGAGATTTTTCTCAGCTTCAAAGAAACTTGAAGAAAGTAGCAGGTACAAAACAGGTACCTCTCCTTCCCACCCCTGCACCTGGGAGGCGATAGAATGTGGCCAGGCCTCAGGCAAACTTCCCCCCCCCCAGAAAGGGGGGAGCAGCAGGCCCAGCTCGATGTTACCTGTCTCTCTCTGGCTAAAAGAAGAAGGAGGACAAGGGCCTACGTACAGGAAATCAAGGGGTTTTATAAGGTACTTCTGAAAGTCACAGCTAACAATTTCAGTGGTCAGAGTAGATGTCAATATTCTAACTTTCTGATAGATCTCTGTCTCTTCCTAAGCAATTCCCAGGTCGTGACGTACCTGGAGAGTTATTTAACAATCTTTTAGAACTGAAAAAAGAAGCTGTAGTAAGCCATGACACTCAGGCAGAACAGCTACTGCCAACCAGCCACTCAGTGAGTCCAAAGTTTTCAATTGAGGCTCTGCTCCTACAGAAGCTGAACGGCAGACCTCAATCCACCAGAAATGGAAAAGCAGCCACCCTGACAACAGTGGAGAAGGTGATGAGACACGTGAACACAAGTTCTTGCAGCAATACTCAGAGCAAAAGGAGGTGTCACAGAACAACACTGCTCTGGGAAGGACAACTGCTGCAGCAGTAGAGCTCCTGAACCCAAATGCCCCAAAGAGCAGACTCCAAGAGGCACCTTTTTTCCAAACGGCACTGAGAAAAAGAAAAGGATCAAGGGCTTGCCAGGGAAAGAAGCCACCTGCCACTGTGTTGTTCTAAGGACAACACAGGCAACTTGGAAAACCTTGCAAGTCATAGGGAGGCCAAAAGAATCACAGTACCAGAAAGCAGCACGGGAGAAAGGCTTCATGCTGGACAAAACACAAGGCCCTTTACCATTGGCAGTCTGAGCAACAGAATGGAGAGAAAAGCCTATATTCCTCTACAGTCCAGTCCTGACAAGTTGAAATCACGCTTTTGCCTAAGTAAAAGTCTTTCAGATCATGCTCAGGGAGGTGAGTAGCCTTCATAGATAGTGCTGGTGAATAGTCCTCACCTGCTTCATTTCAAACTGTGTCCAAATGGTTCCCCCATCTCCCTCTCTCTTTCTCTCTTTTTCCACACCATTTTCCCCCCGTCCTTGCTTCTGGGCAATGTGAATAACAAACCCAAAGCCTTACCTTAGCCTTGCTGGAAAGCTTGCATACAACAAGTACTTCTGGAGGTAGCCTGGAGCCTTGACGTGCCTTCTGACGCAGCCACCTTGTCCCCCAGACATCCGCCTGGATCTCTGCCATCTCTGCCTTTCCCCTGTAGAACGAAAGGGATAGAAATATGACATCGGAGCATGCTGCAACTTTGCACAAGTAGCACAAAGCGAGACAAACACTCCTGCTGCTTGCTGGAAGGAAGCTTTTTCAAGAACAGGGGGAAGAACAAAACCCTTGCAAACCATTGAGGAGACAGTGAGAGGAGCAGCATGCAAGAGTCCCCAGAAGCCAGTCTCATGCACACAGCATTTGGAGAGGGTTTCTCCAGAGGGATAGTGAAAGGGCAGATGATAGAGCTGTACACAAGTGATGGAGTGCATGCATGTTGTATTCCTCCTTAGAAAGTACAGTCCATGTAGCTGTGCAGTGAAAATGGAGCTTTTGGGGAGCAAGCAGAGGAAAACAGAAACCTTTCCAAGAAAAGGACTGGACTACTTGCTTATCCAAGAAGATCAAACTCTCCTACCTCACTCAGCCCCAGCAAAGGCACAGAGATGAAAGGGAAAAAGTCACATGGACCACAGAGAATCATTTCTTAGAATGCAATGGATGCATCTTGAACAACGTGGAGGAATATGCAGCAGGCTATTGCTTTGAACAGATAAGCCTTTGTGAGCAGGGGTCCTTGGTCATAGCTTTGGGCTGAGAAAGGCAGGCAGACATGTGTGCCGCTAGTTGTAGAGTCTCCTATTCTCCTAACCATAAATGTTCCATTGTAGTTGTCTGTCAATCCTTTCGTAGAACCATGGTATAAACTATGAAGCTATCAACATTTTAAAGAACAGACTGGCCTTTTTCACAGGGATCACGAGCGGCCACAGCATTTTAGGGAAGAAACAAGATGCCTGACTCCTGTTTGCTATCAAAAGCACTAAGAACCGACAGGGCTAAGTAGAACAGTAACGGACCACCCCCCCCGCCACCGTACCGAGGCACCCGTCGGTCCCAGCCGTCCGACCTACACTGGGTTTCCCGGCTGCCTTACCAATTCGGGCTGCGCAGGCCGCCGCCGCCGCCGCCGCCGCCGCCGCCGCCGCCGCCGCCGCCGCCGCCGCCGCCGCCGCCGCCGCCGCCGCCGCCGCCGCCGCCGCCGCCGCCGCCGCCGCCGCCGCCGCCGCCGCCGCCCCTGTGCCCGTGCCGGGACCGGCGGAGTCAGCCGCCATGAGCCACGTGCGGACTGGCCGCGCTGGCGGGGATGATCCCGCGGAACGGCTCCCCCCGTCCCGGGGCAGGGAACAAAGGGCGCATAAGCGGCGCCATTTGAGAAGCCTGCCCCGGGCTATGCCCGGCCTTCCCCCGCCTCCCTGCGCTGAGCTCCGTTCCCTCGGCAACCCCAGAAAGGACAGGGAGAAAGCATTTCTCCCCACAGACACCTGCTAGAAACACGGCAAGGTCGGTTCAAAGACAGCCCTGTCCTGATTCTGCCTCCAAAGAGCACGAAAAGACGATGCAAGATAAAAACCAACCACAAAGGCTAGAAGGAAGCCAGCTTTCCCCCCCCACGCCGCCCGGGCCCCGGCCGGGCATCTTCCCGCCCAGGCGTGCTCCCGCCGAAAGCTGGGGCCATTGTGTCCATGCTGCCGGCCGCTCCCGTCCGCTTTGTGGAAGTCAAGTAGCCTCTAAGAGCAGCATTTTGTTGCCTAGGAACGAATAGGGGGGACAAGGTCCCAGCCCAAAATGAACAAAGAGCAGTATAGAAAGCCGGCAGAGGGGAGACTGAAGCCTTTTGATACTTTTGCATCTCCTCGCCCAGCAGCCCACAAAGTCTGCAAAATCAGGCAATGACAGCTCGAGAAGCTGGAAAAGTAGTGGCTGCCTTGATCGCTAGGCAGGGAAAAGAAGCGCTCGAAAAGATGCCTTGTGCTTCCCAAAATGAAATAAAGCACATCCAAGAAAACACCCAAATCAACCACCAGCAGGCAGGCAGGCAGGCAGGCAGGCAGGCAGAAGCAGAGAGCACCCCAAAAAAGAGAGAGGCAGGAAAGGAAACCCCTGTTGTGCCCTACATGAGGTAACCTGAAACCCACCAGAAACAAACAGGACAGACTTAGCAAAGCTGTGGCTCTCCTTACAGATAAAAGCAGCACTAAAACAGAATCGAAAGAATGGGAAAGAGTCTACCGAGTAAACAATGGAGGAAAGAGGCGTGTCAGTCAAAGTCAGGCGGACGCCGCCTGCTCTTCACATGCTGATGGCCTGCTCCTCGAAGGGGTGACCCCGCCCACTACGCAAATGAGCAGGCTCCCTCCCATGAGCACTAGCGCCAAGAAGACCCCCAGATGAGCACTAAAAAGCCCCCCAAAAAGGAAAGACAAGATCTCCAAGAACAGATCTCCGCTTGGAAACGAGAGTATTCGTGAGGCACTATACGTCAAGGTATGTTTCAGCGTTTTGAGTTTGTCACCATAACCTCAGAGGAGCTCAGGGTGGGAAAGACCCCGGCAGGCTGCCCCCTGATTCTATTGAGGCTGAGGCACGCGCGTGAGGCGGGGCTCCCGGCTGTTGAGCGGCGGCACCAGCGTCAGCAGCGGCGGCAGAGGGAGCAGCGGCGGCGTGGGCCACTGTCCGAGATCCCCCCTCCCAAAAAGAGCTGAAAATAAAGGCGAAAAGGAGAAGCTGCGCTCTCCTTTGCCCATTTTCTTGGAGCTGGGGACTCGTGAAACGTGAGCCGCGCCCAGAAGAGGAAGCATGAGGGACGCAGCAGAGGCGGCGGCAGCGGTGAGTCCCCCCGAGTCCTCGCGTGACAAAAAGAGCTGAAAATAAAGGCGATTCGAAAGGAGCTTCTCTCCTTGCCCACCTGGTCCATCTGAGGACTCGGGGGCAGAAGACACGCCCGGAGCAGAGGACAGCACGCATGAGGAGCACTGGTGAGTGTGCGGTGTCGGGCGTGGATGGAGGCGGGCGAATGTGGTGTGTGTGAGACCGGGACCAGTAGAGCTGGATGCCGGAAGCGAGAGGGACTCTCCACTACTGCGTTTCCATGCTCCCGCGAGGGTGGTGGCCAGGACCGAGAGGAAGCGAAAGCTGACTGTGTGCTTGAGGCGTCTCCGGGGGTGGTAGGGCGAGCCGTGAGGGGGGCAGAAAAAGGCGGGAACGGGGACAGCTGTGAGTGAGGCGCTTTGGGGGGGGGGGGGGGGTGCCGCGGGGCGCCGGCCGGCAGCAGGGGACAGTGAAGGGGGGGGGGGGGGGGGCGCGTGTGGGGACGGGCGCCTGCGGGGGGAGGGGGAGCCGCGCGGCAGTGGCGGGAACGCGGCTGCGGGACAGGCGCCTCCAGGGCTAGGGTATGGGGACAGTGAAGGGGGGGTGAGGGGGGGGGGGGGGCTGCGCGGCAGTGGCGGGAAGGAGAAGGGGGTCGAGTTCGGCTGAGGAGTCTCCGGGGGTAGGCTGTGGGGACAGTGAAGGGGGGGGGGGGGGGGGGGGGGGGGGGTAACGCGGCTGCGGGACAGGCACCTCCGGGGGTAGGGTGAGCCGGGCGGCGGCAGGGGAGCAGATGGGGGGGGGCCTCACTGTGACTGAGGCATCTTCAGGCATACAGTGAGGGGGCGGGAGGTGAGCTGTGAGTGAAACGTCGCCGGGAGCAGGGGGGGGGGGGCGGGGGGGAAGGTGTGAGGCAGTGAAGTGGCGGCTGCGGCAGAAGCGGTGGCAGTATGGGCCACCATCCAAGATTCCCTCTCCCAAAAAGAGCTGATAATAAAGGCAAATAAAAAGGAGAAGCCGTGTTCTCCTTGCCCGTTTGTTGGAGATGGGGACTTGGAGAGGTTTAGCTGTGGCCACAAGATGACCATGGAGAGGAAGGCAGGAACCATGAGGGGCCAGGAGAACCGCGGCAGTAGAAGCAGCAACAGCGTGCAGCACCCTCTGAGATCCCCACTCCCAAAAAGAGCTGGAAATAAAGGCAAATCCAAAGGAGATTGTATCTCCTTGCCCACATGGTACAGCTGGGGACTCGGAGGCAGAAGATAGAGCCAGAGCAGAGGACAGCGCGGAGGAACAGAGGCAAGTGTGCGGTGGCGCGTATGGAGGCGAGCGAATGTCGTGAGTGAATGAGACCGGGACCAGCAGCTGGATGCCGGAAGCGAGAGGGACTCTCCATTACTGCGTTTCCATACTCCCGCGAGGGTGGTGGCCAGGACCGAGAGGAAGCGAAAGCTGACTGTATGTGTGAGGCGTCTCCAGGGTTCAGGGGCTACCCATGTGCCAGGGGGAAGCAGAAGGGGGGACACCTTCAGGGCTAGAGCAGGGAGGCCAGCCAGGAGCAGTGAGAAGCAGAAAAGGGGGGGGGGGGGGGGGGGGCGCGCAGGGTAACACTCAGTGAGGCATCACAGGGAGTGACATAGGTTACATACTAGGATAAGGCCTATCAAAGTGGCCATGGTCTGAGTGAGCAGGTTGTACAAATAGCAGAGGTTGTGGACACTGCGTGCAGAAGTGGCAGGAAAGTGTTGGACAAGTGGGTGGGTGGAGTAGGTGCCCGAACCTTAAGCATGGGGGGCCAGCCTACCTTGGTGTTGCCCCAAAGAAAATTGGGCTTGTGGCTAGAAGCCTAGGGACAGGTGGCCCAGGCTACTTTTAGGATCCTGTAGGTGATAGAGGTGTAGTGGCTTATGTGGGTGTGTGCAGTAGGTCATGGGGGTGCAGGCAGTGTCACTTACAGAGATGGGACAGCACAGAAGCCTTCAAAGTAGGGAGGACACACACAGATACATACACTGTGCACCTGAGGATGGACTGCAGTTGTAGGTGGAATGCTAGGGGCAGGTGGCCCAGGGCACAAGGAGACTGCACTGGGCCCCAGAGGTGCAGTGGCTGAGGCAACACACAGCAGAGTAACTCACAGGGTGCAGGGGGTGACATCTGGCAAGGTGTGAGAGCACAGGAGGCTTAGAAATAGAGTGGACAGACAAGAGTGCACTGTGCACCCAGACACAGGCTGGGGCAGCAGCCAGGGCTTTAAGAGCGTCCTGATGGGCTGCTTGCAGGCTGCTGGGGGACAAAGGAGAGCAAGCAAGATTTCACAGACACACCTTTCAAGTTGGAGTAGGAGGAGATGTAATATTGATGAAGGCCAATTTTGAAGTAGCATTGCCCTAAATTAGAAATACAAGGCCATCTATAACTGGCTGTATGACAGTAAAAAGGCAACACATAGTCCACTAGAGTAATTGCTACAAGCATGGGTCACCTAGGAGGCTGCTGGGGAACTAAGGCAAATGGGAAGGATGCAGAAGTGGGGAAGAAGTTGGCCCACCCTACATACATGAGCACAGTGGCCCTGCTGTGGCACCCAAGACCCTTGGAGGTGCTGAGCGTAAAAACACAATGAAGAAGCCAAGGGGACTGAGACAAAACAGATCTTTCTGGTGCCTCCTGGCAGAGACACTGGGCAGGAGGACGAGGAGGAGGCTAGGCACATAGGGGATGCTGTAATCACATAATCCTTCCCCTGGTAGGACCACAAGTGGCCAGGAAGGGAAGTCCAAATGAGAGGGCAGCAGGTGGCTTGGCTTTTGTAAAAGCACCCCTAGGAGCATTAGTAGTCTACAGCTGTAAGAAAGGGAGGGGATCAAGTGCAAGGCCCTGAGGGTGTTGCCAAGCCAATAGATGAGTTTTTCTGGGGGGCCAAAGTAGGCACACAAGAGGGAAATGGAATTGCAGTTGAAATAGACTGTCATGCTAAAGAGGGTCAGCTCATCACAGGAGCTGCAAGGTGACATGGAGAAAGGGAGGAAATGGCATGGGTCTCCCAGGGCAGCAGAAGCTACCTGACACACAGCCAAATAGGAACACGGGGGATGACAGTATGGTAGTGCAAAGGGGGATCCAAGAATGAATTCCCCACAGGAAGAGTGTACAAGTATGTTGGGAGGGAAGCCAAGAAAATGAAGGAATCCCTGGCACCTTGGTGCAATAGGCTCTGGAGTAATTTCCAGCAGCAATGTCATTTGGATCCAGACAGCCCAGAAAGGCAGGCATTTGGAAAAGGCAGTGGGGGGACCAAGTCCTGGCCACAGAAATGGAAGCAATAAGCTGAAATAGAGGATGGGCAGGCAAAGCTGAAAGGCGTACTTTCTAAGGGAAGCCCTAGGAGTCTCTTGAGAGGGCAAGAGGGGAAAACAAAAAAGCAAGGAGGATGGCAGCCGTGGGCACACAAAGTGGAAGGGCCAAGAAGGAGCCACAAAAGGCAGTAAGGGACAAAGCCAGCTGTGGCACAGGGAAAAGGAAAGGCCATACAAACTTGCCGTACCCGTCCGTAACCGGGAAAGACTGGAACACGGCAGTATTTGGGGGAAGTAGGACGTTGGAAGTGAGATGGGCCAAAAAGGACTTTACAGGAGGGGATGACAAGGGAGCAGGAAGCTGTAGGAAAACTGAAAAGGAGAGAGCAAGGAACACAGGGGCTTTCATGAGCTCCACACATCAGGGGTCCTGATCAAATGCTGAGAGGAGCCCATCTTAAGAGTTGGAGCTCGGTCTGCATGCTGAATAAGTTGAAATTGTATGACACACAGCTGCAGAGAAAAATCAAGTAGAAAGCAACTCCCTATGGGACTGGCACATGCCAAGGGAATGGCAGAGTAGCAGAGCATGTAGGTCCAGAAGGGAAACCTTACAAAGGTCCTCACTTAAGAAAATGAGATGAAGTGAAAGAAGGGTTTGACAGATGTCCTAGACAGACCAAAAGGAGTCTTTGTCATGACCTAGGAATTCCTCCTAAAGAGGAAAACCTAGGGGGACAGAGGAGGACAACCACACAGGATGGAAAGGAACTGAAACCACGCAGGAGGGCTGAACAGGGGAAATTCATAAACGCAAAGGCCAGAAGGAACATTCCCTAGAAGGAGGCAAGATGTTAGCTCCACACAAAGCAGGAAAGGGATACCCACCATCACAACATACCTACTAAAGCAGTGAGGATAAACAGTTGAGGTGGGCCTACAAGGTCCCCATGGTGGCAAAAAAGAAAATAATAAACTCAGGATAGTACAAGACTAAAACACGAGCACCATGGTGCAGGACACAGTGGGACCGTACCCATACACCCTGTCTGAAAAGCGTAAATAACATGCTTGCTGGGCTACACCTAGAAAGTGCTTTTTAAGGCCAACACAGAGGGGTGTGCCTTTGGCAGACAGGGCCCCGAAGAGCAGAGCAAACAGCAGGGAAGAGGGACACCCCATTGTCAAGGCTTTACAAAGCCGCCAAATGAATTGACAGAAGCTTACAAGGAATGGTTAGTAGGATTCACCCCTAAAAGGAGTGCACAAATCCTACAGGAGGTGGAGAACCCTTTAAGATCAAGGCAGGAGCAGGAGGGGAGAGAAGCTAGCATCCATCTCTGTTTCTTGACAGAGAAAAAGGCCTTAAAGCATCTGAAAACAACATGCAAGTAGGAGAAAAGAGGGACCTGTCTTGGAAACCTCAGTGGGGAAGGGGAGAGGAAAACAAGTCCTGAGCAAATGTCAGGCAAACTCTCCATCCATGCTCCCAGAAATAAAAGACAACACTTGGGCTTATTTAGGGAGGCTAAAGGATGACTAGAAAAAGAGTCACAGTGTTCAATTCCTAGAGGAAAAGGAGCCTTCCCTGCAGCCACAAGAGGCGCGCCTCAGGGTGAAAAGCAAGGAAAGGAGTGAAAAAGCAAAGAATCTTCAGGCCAAGTGCTCAACCTCCCAAATCTCAGAAATGGTGTTGAGTTATGAATACAGAAGGGGGAATGGCCTAGGGGGCATGAACTCAGAAATAGGGAGGACACAGGCAGCCTGCTATTTAATGTGAAATCTTTTAGAGGCAGTCCTGATGGGATGGCCAGCACATGTCTGAGACACTGGCCACAGCAGTCCTAGAGCAGGTATAAAGGGTGACACGAGAAGGACAAAGGACTGCACACAGACCTCATCACCTTAGGACCAGAGAAAGCCAAAAGGCTCAGGAATGCCTGAAGGGATTCTAGGATCTTCAAACACTACATGGTATTAGCAAAAGGTAGCAATCTTGAGTGGACAACATGCAAGAGCTTCAAGCCTGCACGATCCCTCTTGGGAGCCCATCCCAAATGGATGGAAAGACTCCCTAGAATCCTAGACAGACAAGGGAAGAGGGAAGACCTACAAGGTACCCTTTGCCCTACAGGAGAGATAGTCACAGAGGGATCCTCTAAAGTAGGGGAAGGAAAGAGAAGATGGGGAAATAGAGGGGAAGACATGACACATACTTGAATCAATTTAGATCTTAAAACAAGAGCGAGGTACAATACCCACAGATTCACAGCACGCCCTGGGCATAGGACACACCTTTGGAAGAATGGGGGATCCAAATACAAAAGGAGAAGCTTTCACACAAGAAAGGAATTGAGATGCTAGTAAAATCCCTCGTGACACCCCAAGAAATGGCACTAGTGCCTATGGGGGAGGCATCCAAAAGGAGACAGCTTGTAAAGAATGGGGAACTGAGGAGCAGAGCGTGCCGCCCGAACAGCAGCCCAGACGTCAGGGAAGACAAGAAACATGATTCACAAAAAGAACACAGCCAAAAGCAAAAGAAGCAAGAGATAAGAAGGAGCACACAGAAAGGACAACTAGGAAAGCAAAGGGAATGGGGAACCCCAGAGGCAAGGGAAAGGTTGCAACAAGGACTTACCTGGGAAGAACAGCAACAGAAATAGAGCACTTGAAGCACTGGGCCACCTGAGGGTTCTGGGCTCATTGGCTAAGACAATAGGTAGGCATGGCATAGGCATAGCACAACACAGAGGGAACACTTCATTTCAATAACTACGTACAAACATCAGTGATTGCAGTGGTTGTAGAGGAAATAAATGGCACTCTGA
The DNA here is from genome assembly GCA_037837765.1 of Delichon dasypus. NCBI lineage: Eukaryota > Metazoa > Chordata > Aves > Passeriformes > Hirundinidae > Delichon > Delichon dasypus. The sequence continues at coordinate 83,276 of JBBAXF010000119.1, read as the reverse complement.
GCACTTACCGTGAAAGGAAATTCCAGGTGGAAAAAATAACTTTATTAAACACCTGGTAAATGAATAGGAAGAAAGTTTGGGAGGCAAAATAGAAGGAAACTCTGAAAGCACACTTGGCTCCTCTTGCATCCTCTGTTCACTGTCCTAGAAAACAAAAGAGACAAAAGTGAGGTGGTTCTTTTCAGTCCATTTCACTATTGGACAGTAGTCTCAGATCCATTCTGGAGAATGAGACTTTCTGTTAGATTAACACATCTTACAGATCACTTAGTAGCGTTCCTGGGTGGATTTATTGAAAGGTCCCAAAAACAGCCACCCAGGGAAAGTGCCTTAGGTCACCCTCTCCTGACAAGTTTCCCAAGGAGCTTGTCAATCAGGAGTCATAGACCAGCATACAAGAGGCTCACCTTGTAAACAGGAGGAGCTGCAAAAGAAAGGGTTGTTCCTCTCAAGGAACAGATGAATTTTTTTCACTTCCTCACGGGTACAGAGGGTTCTCATCCTGATCTCCATTCAAGCATGTCATAAGACGAATAGGATGTAGTCAACCACAAATAGCCTCCCTCAAAGGCACCCAGAACTGTAAAGCAAACCTATCCCCAAATGCACATGCTGCCCGTGACTTAAAGGAAATAGGGCATTTGGAGATACATAAGAATGGAGCAAGCCGCTGTTTAACAAATCCTCTGTCCATGGGAATAGTCTCCTGACTCGGTGGTGTTCCTTGTGCAAGTGGACCTTATCTGTCTCAGAGAAAGACAAAGGTGCAAAACCTTCCTAAGACCAACAGCATGGGAAAGGTGCCTAAAGGTTTTTTCCTCTCCCACAGTAGCTCGTGGCATGAGAGGTTCAAAGCAGCACTTAAGAGGGAAAAGTCATGCACAAACATGACACATCACACCACCCAAGCAGGCTAAACTCACAAGAACAAGATGACCAAGGCCTCTTTAGCCTACCCCTCCATGGCCACGACAGCAGCTCAGCCTAAATAGTACCCAGAGCTGTTAACAGGGGCCAAGCAAGAAAATAGAAAGTACTTTGGAGCAGGTGGAGAAAATAGGTGCCATAAAAAAGCAGCCACCTCTCCTTCCCCCGCCCCCACCCAAGAGGAGATAGAATCCACACCAGCTTCAGGCCAGCATCCCCCTAAAAGGGGAGGCAGAGACCAGGAGGCCCAACTCAATGTCACCAATGTCTCTCTGGCCAAAGGTGGGGGGGGAAGAAAAAAAAAAGCCACCTACAAGAAAGGAAAAAAAATCCTTAGAGGGAAACATCAGTTTGGAACAAGTGGAGACTTCTGGCAAAGTGAACAGGAAAAATGCCTGAAAAACATAGGGAAGCTTGCTACACACTCAACACAAGCCACAACTAAGACAAGATATCCCACAGTCACTAACTCCTTGTCAGCTTCATGTTGATGGAGTGATACCTGTAAGGAAAAACAAAACAGGCTCAAGAGCACAACATAGATGCAGATTTTGTGCTCAAAGGACCCATGAAATGCACAGAACTGTAATCTCTGACATGGGTCAGCAATGCATTAAAAAGGTAGAAAGGTCAGGATCAGGAAGATTCATCTTCCTCGTGTTGGGGACACCACCTCAACATAAACCCAGCACTCATTTGAGGAAACCAAGCACACATGCTTCACAGCCTTGTTGGCAGGAAGCATACAAAGGGAGGCATGGGGGGTGACAGGTAGGAAGATAAATTTGTACCTGGGTATTCAGGAGGTCTGTAAATACAAGGCTTTGGAAGGACCTGGGAATGTCACAGTGCATAGGAAGGAAAGCATAACCTCGTGCTCAGTAACTTTTCTGTAAGGAAAAACTAGACTAGAGTAAGGAATAAGAGTCTTAGAAAAGCACTTAGGGATGGAAGATTCAGATCCCAGAAACAAAACCAAAAAGGAAGGAAAAAACCCACACATCAGGAGGGAGACCGAGAGCATGGAGGCCTTTTCAAAACAAAAGAGGGGATTGCACAGAAATGCCTGCACTGCAGAGATACGACCTACTTCTTAGAGTGGATCACTGCACCCATGGGCTACAAAGTTTCCCTACAACTAAAGGAACACCCCACATACTAAGAATAAGATGACAAAATGTCACTCCCCAGTACAGACTTAGAATAATCAGGATCCAACCGTGGCCCCCGTGGCATCACACAACAACAGCATCATGGCATAAAAGCTTTAGGGATCCTCTGGCAGAGACGTAGACCCTGGCACACCCAAATGTCAGGGACGAGAGGATGAATAGAAAGAATGAAATAGATGCATGTAAGAAAGGAATAACAAAAATAGGAAGGAATGGGCTTCAGGGTATACCCCCTAGCCCGATCAACAATGAAATTCTGACAAAAGAGGTCTGACATACGGGCTTTACCGCAGAAAAGGATGGAGGGAGTCCCCTTCTCACAAACCCCATGTGCCACTGGCAATGGAGGGCAAGCACAGGCAGGGACACATCATGCAGAGACAACTGAAAAACAAAAACATGCACCTCAGGAAGACAGGCCAGTAGCTTTGAAGTAAATTTTGACATGTTTCACATACACCTACACTCAAAAGGCCCTCCAAGGTCTTGCAAGCAACTGACACCACAGTGGCAACTCCAGGAAAAGGCCTGAACACATAGGACTGGACTCAGAGGGCCGTGACTGCTCCCCACGTCACCTGTCAGGCTCACGCTACAGCAGCCACACACACGTCCTCCAAGCAAATAAACACTGGATACACACACCCTTCAAGGAACTTTTAGAAAGCAACCAAAGACAGTCAGGGAGAGGGGAAAAAATACAAAGGGAGGACCAACTTGCTACTGGGAGGTACAAAACAGATTGATACCAGGATAAAACCAGGTTGAGGAGTGGCAGGAGAAGGAAAAGGCACAGTGGATTGGGTAAAAAGAAAGGTCAAGTCCTTGGCACATTGGTGGATTGGGGGGGTTCAGTGCATACAGGTGGAAGGAATACAAGGGCGTTGACAAGTGCCATGACACAAGGCAAGAAATGAGTGGCAGCAGTCATTTGGGCTGGCTGGCTGGGGCACTAGACACCTTGTACTGAATATTTTTTAAGGCAAGACAGTGGTCATGTCATTGTAGGGACAGCATGGGGCAGCAAAGCCTTCAAAAAGGAAAGGACAAATGGGAGAATGCCCCACGCTTACCCCCTCTGGACACAGGAAAGAGTTCAGCTCCATGGAGAGATATTAATCAGGCTCATTACCAAGGAAGTTTACTACAACAGCAGGAGGGGAACAGAAAAGGCCTGCTGGTGCTTCTTACAAAGCCTTAGACAACATGGACCCATGCTCTGCAAAACTCCAGCTGCACCTCAGCGGGCCTGAGGCTCAAAAGCCAACAAGGGATTCTGAGGTGACACAGTATCATGACACATGAATACATTGTGAATGAAAAGAGCCTCTCAATACCTGACCGGCGCTCCGTTCTTACTAAAGGAACATGGAACAGGAGCGTTTAGAATTAAAAATTTGAAATGGGGAGACAGTTCAACCTGTTCAAAGGGCCCTGAAGGGGAAGGGGGGGGCAGGCAGAAAGCCAGGACCACATTAAGCGATATCTGTGCACCTGGGCTGCAAAAGAGGGAACACATACAGCAGGGCCTGAGGGACAAACCAGTACATGCATGCATCTTCAAGGTGCAATGGACAGCACCCTGTATGGGGAATGGAAGGTCACCAAAGAAAGGGGGACAACTGGGAGGGGAACCCTCCAACTACTCAGCTCAGAGGCCCCAAGGAGAGGCACACCTCACAGTCTGTCTAGGACACTACAAGGACACAGGGAAATTTCAGTTTTTTTACTGACTCAAAGGAGGCAGTAGGCATATAGGTATTCAGGAAACAGGGAACAAGGTGGTGGGATGAACCTGCAGGGCAAACAAAAGCCCTTCAGCTAAACTGCAGCAGTCACCTATTAGCAGGGCTGATCTTAGCCAAAAGGGCAGCCAAAACACATGGGAAAAGAAAGACACCTACCCAAGAGGGGACTCAGAAGAGGCCATAAGAAACCAAAGGGACTGAAAAGCTATTGTTCCCTTTCTTCAAGGAAGGGCATCACAGGCAGGCAATCCGTTTTATAACACAAGAACTAGACAGACAGACAAAGAGGGGGCTCAGACACAGGATAAACGCAGGCTTTGGTGTCAAAGGGATGGTATGGTAAGCGGTGCATGCCAAGACCTCTCGCCTTACCCTTAAAATAACAACCCCACCCAGGGACCCACTGGGACTCCCCACGACACCGATAAGCCTCCCTACAAATGCCTGCTGCTCTGCCTCTTCACCCTGGCAAAGCAATTGATGAAAGGGGGTTACACAGGTGCTCTATCCAAGAAGAGAGGGACAGGAACACTTGCCAGGGAACACTGGGAGGCCTGGGCCTACACATGCCTTCCAGATAGGCCGGGTGCACTGTACCAAAAGGTCACCAGTGACAAAAGACCACCTAGTCCTAGCATGTCAGGCAACACAGCGGACACCAGCATGACCAGGCCTTTCAGCAACAAACACAAAAGGGATCAAAGTAGTTCTGCAACAAAGAAGGCCAAGCTAGGGCATAGCACAAGATATACACAGACTTACAGGTACTCATGGCACAGGGAAAATCCTTCAAGGATTCAGGACTGCTCTAGGGACAAATCAGAACCTGCCTATTATCGCCTGGCATCCCCAGAGTTGCAGCTATGACACAGGATGGAGGGAGAAAGATACATCCTTACAAGCAGGTTGTAAAAAAAAAAAAGCACTGCTAAAGCTCTGGCTACTGCCTTGAGCAAAAAGAAGGGATGGACCTGCGGAGAAGATGCAATCATCTTCCTTTGCAATACAGGTTTGCCATTCCTTACAGAACAACAACATGGCGAAGCTGCCTAAAGAAAGGCTTCCCACAGTAGCACAGGTCAAGTCAACAGTAAGAAATAACAAGTCATGCACAAACATTGCACATCACACCAGCCAAGCACCTGAAACTCGGAAAAACAAGATCATCGAGGCCTCTAGCCCACCCCTCCATAGCCATGGCACAAGCTCACCCTATATAGTAGGCAGAGCTCTTAGCAAGGGCCGAGCAAAAGAATGTCAAGGTCTTTGGCGCAGGGTGAGAAAATAGATGCTGCAAAGCACCCACCTGTCCTTCCACCCCCACCCAAGAACAAACAGAATACAGCCTGGCCTCAGGCCACAATCCCCACTACAGATGCAGGAGAAAACCAACTGGCCCAGCTCAAAGTACCTATTTTCCTCTCTGGACAAGGGGGAAAAAAACACCTACAAGAAAGGAAGATGTGTTAGAGGGACACATTAAATTTCAACAACTGGGTTTTTTTAGGAAAGTGAACAGAAAAAGTATCTGAAACAGCTGAAAGACATAGGGAAGCTTCCTACACGTAGCGCATCACAAGCCACATGTGAGATAAGATAGGCCACAGTCACTAACTCCTTGTCAGCTTTATGTGGATGGAGTGATGCTTATAAGGAAAAACAAAGTAGGCTCAAGAGCACACAGCATAGATGCAGACTTCCTGCTCAAAGAATCCCTTCCATACACAAAACTCTGAAGTGCTAACATGGGTCAAAAATGCATTGAACAGATAGGAAGGTCAGGATCAGGAAGATTCATCTCATCTTCCTCACTTTGGGGACACCACCTCAACATAGACCCAGCATTCATTTCAGGACACCACACATGCTTCACAGCTTTGTCGGCAAGGAGCGTACAAAGGGAGGCATGGGAGGTGGCAGGTTAGAAGATAAATTCAGGTGTGGATATTCAACAGGTCTGTAAAAACAGGGGTTTGGAAGGACCTCTAAAGGTCACAGTGCATAGGAGGGAAAGAGCCTGTGTACTGCAAAGCATCATAAACGTACGCTCCGTAACTTTCCGTAAGGAAAAACTAAAGGAGACCGACCCCTAATAAGAGTCGTGCAAAAGCAGTTAGGGATGGAGGCTTCAGAGCCCAAAAACAAAACCTCAAATCCAAGACAAAAACCCCACACCAAGAGGGAGACCGAGAGCATAGAGGCCTTTTCAAAGCAAAAGAATGCATTTCACACAAATGCCTCTGACACAAAGCTACTACCACCTACTTGTTAGACTGGATCGCTTCACCCATGGGCTAGAAAGTTTCCCTACTAGAAACATACACCACAAGTAGTAACAATAAGATGGCAATGCATCACACCCCAGTGAAGGTTCGTAAAAGACGGATTCAGATTTGTGGCCCCCGTGGCACCGCACAAATACAGCATCTTAGCAGAAAAGCTTTAGGCATCCCCTGGCACTGACGTACACCATTACACACCCAAAGTTCAGGGGGGCAGCAGAGGTTGAATAAAGAGACTGAAATGGAAGGAAGGGAGGAAGGAGAAATAGAGGAACAAATGGCCTTCAGGGTCCACCCCCCAACCCTATGGACAAAGTCTAACACATGTCTGACATAGGGGCTTCAAGATAGGAAAGGATGGAAGGATGCCCCTTCCTGCAAACCCCACACAGCACTGGGAATGCAGTCCAAGCACACGCAGGGACACAACATCCAGAGATGCTTTTTAAGGACAGCACAGATGGGTCTGCCTTTGGCAGGGAGGACCCCAAGAAGCAGAGCAAACAGCAGGGAAGAGGGACACCCTATTGGCAAGGCTTTACAGAGCCTCCAAATGAATTCACACAAGCTTACGAGGAATGATTAGAAGGATTCACCCCTAAAAGGGAGTGCACAAATCCTGCAGGAGGTGGAGAACCCTTAAAAGATCAGGAACGGAGCAGGAGGTGAGAGAAGCTGGCATCCATCTCCATTTCTTGGCAGAGAAAAAGGCCTTGAAGCATCTGAAAACAAGTTGCCATTAGGGAGAAAAAGGGCACCTCTCTTAGAAACCTCACTGGGGAAGGGGAGAAGAAAACAAGTCCTGACCAAATGTCAGGCAAACTCCACATTCCACCTCCCAGAAGTAAAAGAGAGAAAACACCTGGGCTTCTTTAGAGAGGCTCAGGAGAAAGAGTCACCATGTTCAATTCCTAGAGAAAAAAAGAGTGTTCCCTGAACCCACAGGAGGCACACTTGAGGGTGAAAAACAAAGCAATCCTCAGCCCAAGTGCTCAACCTGCCAAACATCAGAAACAGGGTTGAGTTATGAATGCAGAAGGGGGAATGGCCTAGGGGGCATGAACTCAAGAATGGGGAGGACACAGGCAGCCTGCTAGTCAGCTGTGAAAGCTTTTAGAGGCAGTCCACATGGGATGGACAACACATATCTGAGCTATGCTGCCCACAGCAGTCCTCCCAGAGCAGGGACAAAAAAAACACGGGAAGGAAAAAGGACTGCAAACAGACCTCATCACCTTAGGGCCACAGGAAGCCAAAAGGCTCAAGAATACCTAAGTGACAGGGATCTTAAAATACAAGGTGGTACTAGCAAACGATACCTATCTTGAGTGGACAACACACAACAGCCTCAAGCCTGCACGATCCCTCTCAGGAGCCCATCCCAAAGGGATGGAAAGACTCCCTAGAATCATAGACAAGAAATGAAGGAAGACCTACAAGGTATCCCTGTGCCATACAGGACGGTTATTCACAGACGGATCCCCTAAAGTAGTGCAAGGAAAACAAAGGCCAGGAAATGCTCTAGAGAAAGACATTAAAACCCAAGACCTGACAGGTTTACAAAAAGGAACCTCCACTGGGTCCACCCCATGAGGGAAGGCCTATGCACTTAAGAGGGCATTGATGATTGGGATGAATTTTATTTCGGAACAAGAGCAAGGTACAAGACATAGATCCACAGTATACCTTAGGGATAGGACACACCTTTGGAAAGATTACAGAGGAAAGGGGGGGACCTAAATGCAAAAGGAAAAGCTTTCATACACAGGGAAGGAATCACAATCCTAGTAAAATCCCTCATCATACCCCAAGAGATGGCACTAGTGCTTATTAGGGGGGGCATCCAAAAGGAGACACCTTGCAAAGAAAGGGGAACAGAGGAGCACATCGAGCTGCCCAATTGCCACCCCAGACCTCGGGGAACACGTGAAATGTGTCTCACTAAAGAAACACATGGCCAAAAGCAAAAGAACCAAGACAAGGGGAGAAGGAACAGACAGGAAGGAGGACAGCGAGGAAAGCAAAGGGAATGGGGAACCCCAAAAGCAAGGAAAAGGTTGCAACAAGGACCTACCAGGGAAAAAGACCAACAGAAATACACCACTTCAAGCACTGGGTCACCTGAGGGTTCCGGGATCGCTTGCTAAGACAATAGCTAGGCATGGCACAACACAGTGGGAAGGCTTCATTTCAGTAACAGGGTACAAACAGCAGTGAATGCACTGGTTCTACATGAAATAAATGACAGTAGGAGTACTTAACATGAAACGAGGGAAGGTCCATGTGGAAAACAAGCTGGGGAAACAAAACAGAAGGAAACCCTCTAAACACACTTGGCTCCTCTTGAATACTCTGTTCGCTTTCCTAGAAAACAAAAGAGAGAGACAAAAGTGAGATTGTTCTTTTCAGTCCATTGCACTATGGGACAATAGTCTCAAGATCCATTTTGAAGAACAAGACCCTCTTAGACTCACACATCTTATAGATCACTTAGAACCCTTCCTGGGTGGATTTATGGAAAGGTCACAAAAACAGGCACCCAGGCAAACTGGCTTGGGTCACCCTCTCCTGACAAGTTTCCCAAACAGGGAGTCATAGACCAGCATACAACAGGCTCACCTTGTAAACAGGAAGAGCTGCAAAAGAAAGGGTTGTTCCTCTCAGGGAACAGAGATATTTCTCACTTCCTCACGGCCACAGAGGGTTTCTCCTCTGCATCTGTTCAAGCATCTCATAAGACAAATAAGATGTAGTCAACCACAAATAGCTTCCCTCAAAGGCACGCAGAAATGTAAACCAAATCTATCCCCAAATGTACATCTGGCCCATGACTGAAAGGAATCCTGCAAATAGGGCATTTGGAGAAACAAATAAGAATGCAACAACCCACTGTTTAACAAATCCTCTGTCCTTACAAATAGTCTCATTCACCCTTTGCTTTTTCTCTGTCAGAGAAAGACTAAAGTGGAAAACCTTCATAAGACCAACAACATTGAAAAGCTGCCTAAAGGTTTTTTCCTCTCCCACAGGAGCTCGTGGCATGACACATTCAAAGCAACACTTGAGAGAAAAAAGTCATGCAGAAACATCACACATCACACCACCCAAGCAGGCAAAACTCACAAAAACAAGATCACCAAGGCCTCTTTCGCCTACCCCTCCATGGCCATCACAGCAGCTCAGCCTAAATACTACCCAGAGCTGTTAACAGGGGCCAAGGCAAAAGATCTCAAGTTCTTTGAAGCAGGGTGAGAAAACAGGTGCTGCAAAGCAGCCACCTCTGCTTACCCACCCACCCCAAAGCACATAGAATCCAGCCCGGCCTTAGGCCAGCATCCCCCCTAAAAGGGGAGGCAGAGACCAGCAGGACCAACTCAATGGACCCATGTGTCTGTCTGGGCAAAGGAAAAAAAAAAGGCCACGTAGAGGAAAGGAAAAATTCTTAGAGGGAGACATTACTATGGAAAAATTGGGGTTTTTTAGGAAAGTGAACAGAGTAAGTGGCTAAAATAGCTCAAAGACATAGGGAAGCTTGCTGCTCAGTCGACACAAGCCACATCTCAGATAGCTCAGATGCACTAACCACCCCTTGCTTGTCAGCTTTATGCTGACGGAGCTAGGCCTGTCAGGAAAACCAAAATGGCCTCAAGTGCACACAACATAGCTGCACACCTCCTGCTCAAAGGACCCGTTCAATACACAAAACTCTTTAAATCCTGACATGGGTCACAAATGCCTTAAAAAGGCACAAAGGTCAGGACAAGGAAGATTCATCTTCCTCATTTGGAGGGACACCTTCCCCAAAGAGACCCACTACTCATTTTAGGAAACAAAGTACACATGCTTCACAGCCTTTTTTTCTAAGGAACGTACAAAATGAATAATGGAAGGGACGAGGAGGAAGATGCATTTGCATCGGGGGTATGCAGCAGGTCTGTAAATACAAGGCTTTGAAAGGACCTGGGAATGTCACTGTTCATAAGATGGCAATAGTCTGTGTACTGCCTGCCTGGCCATCATAAACGTACACTTGCTAACTTTTCTCTAAGGAAAAACTAAAGGAGACTAACCCGTAACAACAGTCTTGCAAAGCCGGTTAGGGATGGAGGCTTCAGAGCCCAAAAACTGAACCAAAAAGCAGTGACAAAAACCCCACACCAGGAGGGATACAGAGAGCCTGGAGACCTTTTCAAAACAAAAGACGATTTTACAGAAATGCCTCCGGTACAAACATACAGGCACCTACTGGTGAACGGTGGAGCACTGCACCCATGGGCTGCAAACTTTTCCTACAATAAAACGAACACCACAAGTAGTAATAACAATAGGATGACAACACATCACCCCCCAGTAGAGATTCATAAAAGAGAGGGGTTCAGACCGTGGCCCCCGTGGCATCACAAAACAACACAATCTTAGCATAAAAGCTTTAGGGATCCCCTGGCAGTGACATACACCCTGGCAGACCCAAAGTTCAGGGGGACAACAGAGAATGAATAAAAACAGTACTATTCAAGAACTGGACTAGAAGTAAGAGGTGCAGTGGGTAAAAACAAAGGTCAGGTTCTTGGCACAGTTCTGGTTGGGGGCTCCTTCTATTGTGTAGATACGGAAGGAATACAAGGGAGGCTTTAAGTACCGTGGCCCAAGACAAGAAACCAGAGGCAGCCGTTTTTACATTGGATGGGGTACTAGACACAACGCAGTGAGGATGTTTCCGTGGTGGCCACACCTTCACGGGACCTTTTCAGCCAAGACAGTGGTCGTATCGTGCTACGGCCAGCAGGGGGCAGCGAACCTTTAAACACGGAAAGGACAAATCCGGGAATGCCCCAGGCTCAGCTCTCCTGGACACAGAAAACAAATTGCAACTCCATCGACATGTTAATCAGAGTCGTTATGGAGCAATTTTACTGAAGGACCATGGGTGGAAAAAAATAAGCCTGGGGCCTGTTTCTCCTAAGCCTTGCACCTGCAGGCAAGGACTTGGCCCCAGGCTCTGCAAAAATCAGCCTGATCTACACTCCCTTATAAAAAAAATGAATCCTGGCTTCATAGAACAGGACCATTTCAATTCAAAAATGCCCACAGACTTGAAACCACACTCCTGCTCAAACGGCCCTGAAGAGCAAGGGGGGCAGGCAGGGAGGGAGGAAGGACCACATGAAGCAATATCTGTACACCTGGGCTGCAAAAGAGGCCACACATACAACAGGGCCTGAGGGACAAAGAGCGCTGCATGAATGCATCTTCAGAGGTGCAATGCACAGCACCCTGTATGGGGAATGGAAGGTCACCAAAGAAAGGGGGACAACTGGGAGGGGGACCCTCCAACTACTCAGCTCACAGGCCCCAAGGAGACGCACACCTCACAGCCTGTCCAGGACACCGCAATGACACAGGGAAATTTTGGGTTTTTACTGACTCAAAGGAGGCAGTAGGATGATAGAGGTATTTATGAAACGGGGAACAAGGCAGTGGAATGAACCTGCAGGGTAAACAAAGCCCTTCAGCTAAACTGCACCACTCACCTCACATAGTAGAGGGGCTAATCTTAGCCAAAAGGGCAGCTAAAACACATGGGAAATAGAAAGACACCTACCCAAGAGGGGACTCAGAAGGGGCCATAAGAAACCCAAGGGACTGAAAAGCTCCAAAACATGCTCAGGGGCCAAAAAGCTCTAATATTGTTCCCTTTCTTCAAGGAAGGACATCACAGGCAGGCAATCCCTTTTATAACACCAGAACTAGACAGAAAGACAAAGAGGGGGCTCAGACACAGGAGAAACGCAGGCTTTGGTTCAAAAGGGATGGTAAGCGGTGCATGCCAAGACCTCTCTCCTGACCCTTAAAATAACAACCCCATCCAGGGACTCACCGGGGCTCCCCACAACACCCCCAAGCCTCCCTACAAATGCCTGCTGCTCTGCCTCTTTTCACCCTGGCAAAGCAAATGATGAAAGGGGGTTACACAGGTGCTATATCCAAGGACAGAGGGACAGGAACACTTGCCAGGGAACACTGGGAGGCCTGGGCCTACACGTGCCTTCCAGATAGGCCGGGTGCATTGCACAAAAAGGCCACCAGTGACAAAAGACCACCTAATCCTAGCATGTCAGGCAGCACAGTAGACACAGGCATGACCAGGCCTTTCAGCAACAAACACAAAAGGGATCAAAGTAGTTGTGCAGCTAACAAGGCCAAGCTAGGGCATAGCACAAGACATACACAGACTTACAGGTACTCATGGCACAGGGAAAATCCTTCAAGGATTCAGGACTGCTCTAGGGACAAGTCACAACCTGCCTATTATCCCCTGGCATCCCCAGACTTGCAGCTAGGACACAGGATGGAGGGAGAAAGATACATCTTTACAAACAGGTTGTAAAAAAAAAATAAACACTGCTAAAGCTCTGGCCACTGCCTTGAGCAAAAAGAAGGGATGGACCTGAGGAGAAGATGCAATCATCTTCCTTTCCAATACAGGTTTGCCATTCCTTACAGAACAACAACATGGGGAAGCTGCCTAAAGAAAGGCTTCCCACAGTAGCACAGGTCAAGTTAACAGTAAGAAATAACAAGTCATGCAGAAACATTGCACATCACAACAGCCAAGCACTTGAAACTCAGGAAAACAAGATCATCGAGGCCTCTGGCCCACCCCTCCATAGCCATCGCACAAGCTGAGCCTAAATAGTAGGCAGAATTCTTAGCAGGGGCCGAGAAAAAAAATGTCAAGGTCTTTGGAGCAGGGTGACAAAGTAGATGCTGCAAAGCAGCCACCTCTGCTTACAACCCCACCCAAGAACAAATAGAATACGGCCCAGCCTCAGGGCACAATCCCTACTACAGATGCAGGGGAAAACCAACTGGCCCAGCTCAAAGTACCTATTTTCCTCTCTGGACAAGGGGAAAAAAAACAACACCTACAAGAAAGGAAGACGTGTTAGAGGGAGACATTAAGTTTCAACAAGTGGGGTTTTCTAGGAAAGTGAACAGAAAGTGTCTGAAACAGCTGAAAGACATAGGGAAGCTTCCTACACACACAACACAAGCCACAACTAAGATGAGATAGGCCACAGTCACTAACTCCTTGTCAGCTTTATGTGGATGGAGTGATGCTTATAAGGAAAAACAAAATAGGCTCAAGAGCACACAGCATAGATGCAGACTTCGTGCTCAAAGAATACCTTCCATACACAAAACTGTGAAGTGCTAGCATGGGTCAAAAATGCATTGAACAGATAGGAAGGTCAGGCTCAGGAAAATTCATCTTCCTCAAGTTGGGGACACCTCCTCAACATAGACCCAGCAGTCATTTGAGGAAACCGCACATGCTTCACAGCCTTGTCAGCAAGGAGCGTACAAAGGGAGGCATGGGAGGTGGCAGGTTAGAAGATAATTTCAGGTCTGGGTATTCAACACGTCTGTAAATACAAGGCTCTGGAAGGACCTCTAAAGGTCACAGTGCATAGGAGGGAAAGAGGCTGTGTACTGCAAAGCATCATAAACGTACGCTCCGTAACTTTCCGTAAGGAAAAACTAAAGTTTTGGAGACCAACCCCTAATAAGAGTCGTACAAAAGCAGTTAGGGATGGAGGCTTCAGAGCCCAAAAACAAAACCTCAAATCAAAGAGGAAAACCCCACACCAAGAGGGAGACCAAGAGCATAGAGGCCTTTTCAAAGCAAAAGAATGCATTTCACACAAATGCCTCTGGCACAAAGGTAGTACCACCTACTTATTAGACTGGATCACTTCACCCATGGGCTAGGAAGTTCCCCTACTATAAACATATACCACAAGTAGTGACGATAAGATGGCAATACATCACTCCCCAGTAAAGGTTTGTAAAAAAAACGGATTCAGATTTCTGGCCCCCGTGGCACCGCACAAATACAGCATCTTAGCGGAAAAGCTTTAGGGATCCCCTGGCACTGACGTACACCGTGACACACCCAGAGTTCAGAGGGACACCAGAGGATGAATAAAAAGACTGAAATGGATGAAAGGAAGGAAGGACAAATAGAGAACAAATGGCCTTCAGGGTCCACCCCCCAACCCTATGGAAAATCAAAGTGACACATGTCTGACATTGGGGCTTGAACATAGGAAAGGATGGAAGGATGCCCCTTCCTGCAAACCCCAAACAGCACTAGGAATGCAGTCCAAGCACAGGCAGGGACACAACAACATCCATACATGCTTTTTAAGAACAGCACAGATGGGTCTGCCTCTGGCAGGGAGGGCCCCAAGAAGCAGAGCAAACAGCAGGGAAGAGGGACACCCCAATCTCAAGGCCTTACAGAACCTCCAAATGAATTGACACAAGCTTACAAGGAATGGTTAGAAGGATTCACCCCTAAAAGGGACTGCACAAATCCTGCAGGAGGTGGACAACCCTTAAAGATCAGGAAAGGAGCAGGAGGTGAGAAAAGCTGGCATCCCATCTCCATTTCTTGGCAGAGAAAAAGGCCTTGAAGCATCTGAAAACAAGTTGCCATTAGGGGGAATAGGGCACCTCTCTTAGAAACCTCACTGGGGAAGGGGAGAAGAAAACAAGTCCTGACCAAATGCCAGGCAAACTCTACATCACAGCTCCCAGAAGTAAGAGAGAAAACAGCTGGGCTTCTTTAGAGAGGCTAAAGGATAAAGAGTCACCATGTTCAATTCCTAGAGAAAAACGAGTGTTCCCTGAACCCACAGGAGGCACACTTGAGGCTGAAGAACAAAGCAATCGTCAGGCCAAGTGCTCAACCTCCCAAATCTCAGAAATGGGGTTGAGTTATGAATACAGAAGGGGAAATGGCCTAGGGGGCATGAACTCAGGAATGGGGAGGAGACAGGCAGCCTGCTACTCAATGTGAAAGCTTTTAGAGGCAGTCTAGATGGGATGGACAACACATATCTGAGCTATGCTGGCCACAGCAGTCCTCCTAGAGCAGGGCCAAAAGAAACACAGGAATGGAAAAGGACTGCACACAGACCTCATCACCTTAGGGCCACAGGAAGCCAAAAGGCTCAAGAATACCTAAGTGACAGGGATCTTAAAATACAAGGTGGTACTAAAAAATGGTACCTGTCTTGAGCGGACAACACACGATAGCCTCAAGCCTGCACAATCCCTCTCGGGAGCCCATCCCAAAGGGATGGAAAGACTCCCCAGAATCATAGACAAGAAATGAAGGAAGACCTACAAGGTATCCCTGTGCCATACAGGAGGGTTATTCAAAGAGGGATCCCCTAAAGTAGTACAAGGAAAAAAAGGCCAGGAAATGCTCTAGTCAAAGACATTAAAACCCAAGACCTGACAGGTTTACAAAAAGGACCCTCCAGTGGGTCCACCCGATGAGGGAAGGCCTATGCACTTAAGAGGGCATTAGATGATTGGGATGAATTTACATCAGTTGGTATTTTGGAACAAGAGCAAGGTACAAGACATAGATCCACAGTATACCTTGGGGATAGGACACACCGTGGGAAAGATTGCAGAGGAAAGGGGGGAACTAAATGCAAAAGGAAAAGCTTTCATGCACAGTGTTGGAATCACAATCCTAGTAAAATCCCTCATAATACCCCAAGAGATGGCACTACTGCCTATTAGAGGGGCATCCAAAAGGAGACACCTTGCATACAAAAGGGGAACAGAGGAGCAGATCGAGCTGCCCAATTGCCACCCCAGACCTCGGGGAAGACGTGAAATGTGTCTCACAAAAGGAACACATGGCCAAAAGCAAAAAAACCAAGAGAAGGGCAGAAGGAACAGACAGGAAGGAGGACAGCAAGGAAAGCAAAGGGAACGGGGAACCGCAAAAGCAAGGAAAAGGTTGCAGCAAGGACCGACCTGGGAAAAAGAGCAACAGAAATACACCACTTGAAGCACTGGGCCACCTGAGGGTTCCAGGATCATTTGCTAAGACAATAGCTAGGCATGGCACGACACAGTGGGAAGGCTTCATTTCAATAACAGGCTACAAACAACAGTGAATGCACTGGTTCTAGATGAAATAAATGACACTAGGAGTACTTACCATGAAACGAGGGAAGGTCCATGTGGGAAAATAAGCTGGGGAAACAAAACAGAAGGAGACTCTCAAAACACTTGGCTCCTCTTGAATACTCTGTTCACTTTCCTAGAAAACAAAAGAGAGACAAAAGTTAAGATTGTTCTTTTCAATCCATTGCACTATTGGACAATGGACAATAGTCTCAGATCCATTTTAAAGAACAAGACTCTCTTAGACTCACACATCTTACAGATCACTTACAACCATTCCTGGGTGGATTTATTGAAAGGTCACAAAAACAGCCACCCAGGGAAAGTGCCTTGGGTCACCCTGTCCTGACAAGTTTCCCAAACAGGGAGTCATAGACCAGCATACAACCGGCTCACCTTGTAAAGAGGAAGAGCTGCAAAACAAAGGGTTGTTCCTGTAAACGAACAGAGGTATTTCTCAAATCCTGACGGGCACGGAGGCTTTCTCCTCTGCATATCTGTTCAAGCATCTCATAGTAGAAATAGGACGTAGTAAACCACAAATAGCCTCCCTCAAAGGCACCCAGATAATGGAAACCAAACCTATCCCCAAATGCACATTGGCCCATGACTGAAAAGAATCGTGCAAATAAGGCATTTGGAGAAACAACTAAGAATGGAACAACCCAGTCTTGAACAAATCCTGTCTTTAGGAATAGTCTCATTCACCCTTTGCTTTTCTGTCTCAGAGAAATACTAAGGTGGAAAACCTTCATAAGACCAACAACATTGAAAAGCTGCCTAAAGGTTTTTTCCTCTCCCACAGGAGCTCGCGGCATGACTCATTCAAAGCAACACTTAAGAGAAAAAAGTCATGCAGAAACATCACACATCACACCACCCAAGCAGCCAAAAGTCACAAAAACAAGATCACCAAGGCCTCTTTAGCCTAGCCCTCCATGGCCATCACAGCAGCTCAGCCTAAATACTACCCAGAGCTGTTAACAGGGGCCAAGCCAAAAGATCTCAAGTTCTTTGGAGCAGGGTGAGAAAACAGGTGCTGCAAAGCAGCCACCTCTGCTTACCCACTCACCCAAAAGCACATAGAATCCAGCCCAGCCTCAGGCCAGCATCCCCCCCCCTAAAAGGGGAGGCAGAGACCAGCAGGACCAACTCAATGGACCTATGTGTCTGTCTGGCCAAAGGGAAAAAAAAAAAAAAGGCCACGTACAAGAAAGGAAAAATTCTTAGAGGGAGACATTACAATGGAAAAATTGGGGTTTTTTAGGAAAGTGAACACAATAAGTGGCTAAAATAGCAGAAAGACATAGGGAACCTTGGGTGCACACTCCACACAAGCCACATCTCAGATAGCTCAGATGCACTAACCCCTTGCTTGTCAGCTTTATGCTGACAGAGCTAGGCCTGTCAGGAAAACCAAAATGGCCTCAAGTGCACACAACATAGCTGCACACCTCCTGCTCAAAGGACCCCTTCAATACACAAAAGTCTTAAATCCTGACATGGGTGACAAATGCCTTCAAAAGGCAGGAAGGTCAGGACAAGGAGGATTCATCTTCCTCATTTGGAGGGACACCTTCCCCAAAGAGACCCACTACTCATTTTAGGAAACAAACTACACATGCTTCACAGCCTTTTTTTCCAAGGAACGTACAAAATGAATCATGGAAGGGACGAGGAGGAAGATGCTTTTGCATCTGAGGTATGCAGCAGGTCTGTAAATACAAGGCTTTGAAAGGACCTGGAAATGTCACTGTTCATAAGATGGCAATAGTCTCTGTACTGCCTGCCTGGCCATCATAAACGTAAACTTGCTAACTTTTCTCTAAGGAAAAACTAAAGGAGACTAACCCGTAACAACAGTCTTGCAAAGCCGGTTAGGGATGGAGGCTTCAGAGCCCAAAAACTAAACCAAAAAGCAGTGACAAAAACACCACACGAGGAGGGAGACAGACAGCCTGGAGGCCTTTTCAAAACAACACACTGGATTTTACACAAATGCCTCCGGCACAAACGTACAGGCACCTACTGGTGAACGGTGGATGACTGCACCCGTGGGCTGCAAACTTTCCCTACAATAAAAGGAACACCACAACTAGTAATAACAATAGGATGACAACACATCACCCCCCGGTACGGGTCCATAAAAGAGAAGGGTTCAGACCGTGGCCCCCATGGCATGACAATGACAGCATCTTAGCAGAAAAGCTTTAGGGATCCTGTGGCAGTGACATAAGCCCTGGCACACCCAAACTTCAGGGGGACAATAGAGGATGAATAAAAACACTCATATTCAAGAATTGGACTACAAGTAAGAGGTGCAGTAGGTAAAAAGAAAGGTCAGGTTGTTGGCACATTTTTGGATGGGGGCTCCTTCTGGTGTCTAGATACGGAAGGAATACAAGGGAGTTTTTTAAGTACCGTGGCAGTACCGAGAAAGCAGCGGCAGCCGTTTTTACATTGGATGGGGTACTAGACACAACGCAGTGAGGATGTTTCCCTGGTGGCCACACCTTCACGGGACCTTTTCAGCCAAGAGAGTGGTCATACCGTGCTACGGCCAGCAGGGGGCAGCGAAGCTTTAAACACGGAAAGGACAAATGCGGGAATGCCCCAGGCTCAGCTCTCCTGGACACAGAAAACAAATTTCAACTCCATCGACATGTTAATCACAGTCGTTATGGAGCAATTTTACTCAAGGACCATGGGGAGAGAAGAAAATAGGCCTGATGCTTGTTTCTCCTAAGCCTTGCACCTGCAGGCAAGGACTTGGCCCCAGGCTCTGCGAAAATCAGCCTGATCTACA
Organism: Delichon dasypus; assembly: GCA_037837765.1. Taxonomy (NCBI): domain Eukaryota; kingdom Metazoa; phylum Chordata; class Aves; order Passeriformes; family Hirundinidae; genus Delichon; species Delichon dasypus. The sequence goes on along the minus strand of JBBAXF010000119.1, from coordinate 64,345 downwards.
CTCCCTTCTTAAAAAATGAATCCTGGCTTCATAGAACAGGACCATTTCAATTCAAAAATACCCACAGGCTTGAAACCACACTCCTGCTCAAACGGCCCTGAAGAGCAAGGGGGGCAGGGGGGGAGGAAGGAACCCAGGACTGCATTCAGCTACATCTCCACACCTGGGCTGCAAAAGAGGCAACACGTATGCCAGGGCCTGAGGGACAAAACCTGGGCATGCATGGCCCTTCAAAGGTGCTAGAAGAGAAACAATAGACAGCGTCCTGTATCAGAAATGGAAGGCAGGGAAAAGGGGGAAGGGGACCCTCCACCTTGTCAGCTCACAGGGCACGAGGAGACGCACTCCTAACAGCCTATCTAGGACACCACAGACAGGCAGGGAAACTTTTTTTTTAACTGACTCAAAGGAGGCAGATATAGAGTGATCCAAGCATTCTATAACTATGGACCTCTCACCTACTGGACATGCTGATGGATCTTAGCAAAAAGGCGAGCCATGACATGGAAAATAAAAAAACACATACCATCAGGAGACTCCGAGGAGGAAGCCGTAGGAAACCGACGGGCTGACAAGCGCCAAAACATGCACGGTGGCCCACAAGCTCTAACATGCTCCCCTTCCTTCAAGGAATGGCATCACGGGCAGACAAACTCTTTTGCACCACAACAACTTGACACAATGAAAAAAAAAATGGGGTTAGACACAGGAAAAACAACAGGCTTTGCTTTAAAAAGGATGGTAAGCAGTACATGCACAAAGCTCTAGCCTTACACTTCCTAAAACAACTCCATCCAGGGATTCGCTGGAGCTCCCCACGACACCCACAAACCTCCCTCCAAATGCCTGCTGCTCTGGCTCTCTTCACCCTGCCAAAGCAAACGATGGAACAGGCTTAGACAGCTGCTGAAACCACGAACATAGGGACAACACCACTTGCCAGGGAACAAGACAGAGGCCTTGGCCTACACGTGCCTTCTGGACGTGCTGGGTGCAGTGTAGCAAAAAGCCGCCAGTGACAAAGTTAAAACACCTTCTGGTCCTAGCATGTCAGGCAGCAGGGTGGACAAACACATGGCCAGACCTTTCAGCACCAGACACGTGAGGGATCAAAGTAGTTCTGCAACAAACAAGGACAACCCAGGGCATCATACAAGCCATACACAGAGATACAGGTACTCGTGGAAAGAACAATGCTTCAAGGTCTTAGGACTGCTCTAGGGAAAAGACAACCTGCCTAGCCCCTGACAGCCTCAGAGTTCCAGCCAGGGGCACAGGAGGAACGGAGTAATAAAAAAACACCTTTGCAAGGGGGTTCTAGAAACTAAGGGGCTCTGCGTACGGCTCTTGCCCCTGGCTTCAGCCAAGACAAGGGCTACAGACCCGGGGACAGACAGAATCATCTCCCTTCCAACAGAGGCTTGAAATTCCTTACCCTTATAGTAGCCAGCCTATCGGCGGGGAGGGGAGAGACAAGGGATGTCTCTTTCAAACCACAGCTAACCACCATGCTTTCTCTTCTCAAATCTCTTCCACAGCAACCTCAGCGGCCACACGTGCCACCTTGGCACCTTGCTCTTCACCACCTCTGACCAAAACGTGGGGTTCTACTCAAGGAGCTGCAAACCACCACCACTCCTGCTCAAGCGGCCTGCACCTGTCTGAGTGTCCTGGACCACGGAAAGTGGCGTCGCCACGGCTGCACCCGCCACCCTCGGTACCAGGTCTCAGAGGCCCCGCAGACTGGGACCTCTCTGATGGAATGACAAGGGTGGTAACCTGTGACTGCCGCTCCGCAGGACTGGGCCGAGTGACAAAACCTTCAAAAACATAGCCCTAAAAAACACAACACACCAACACCAATACTCCTTTCAAAATCCAACCTCATCAACAGACAAACACCAAAGAAGGAAAAAAATAAACTTTAACCCTTCTCACACACCCCTTACAAAGATAGGCAACACAACCATTAAAAACCACCTCCAAACTGCTCCACATAAAATACATAGAAACCATGAAAAACCCTGCAACAAACAAAACGGGCAAACCTCCACCAGCCACCCGGGCTGGCCCCAAGTCAAACACAAACACCTCCCAAAGGATGCACAAGGGTGAAAGACATTGCCGTCCCACAAACCCAACAAAGAAAACCCTAGCGTGTCATCCACAACAATCCAAGGACAAAGGGGGCAAAACCTGAACAAATGAAACACATCCTATCTCAAACACCACATGCTCACCAGAAAAAAAAAACAAAAACTCACACACCTCAAGCAACAGCCCATTGCACCTTGATAAACCTTAGAAATCACTCTTTGAAACATAACGCAAAAAAAAATTATATATATATATATAATTAAAAAATTATCATCAGCAAAACTCAATTCAGTAACAACCTCATCAACATGCAAACTAAGAAACACAACAATGAAGTAAATGAATAAATAAATAAACTATAAAGAGAAACACCAACAACAAATGAACGACATCACAACACAACGTACAAAAATGAATAAAAGGGACTGCTCCATGAATAAAAACCTCTCACACCTCAAGCAACAGCCCTTTATGCTGTCATAAACCTTAGAAAACAGCCTTGATCAACACGTGACACCACCAAAAAAAATTCAACTCCAAAAAACTCAATACCAACCTGACTGACATGGAACTTAAGAAAGGCAACAGGATGTACACAAATAAACCCTATCCCTTCTCACACACTGCTTGCAAACAAAGCAACACCGTTATTAAACACAAAAAAGACAAAACCTCCCATTTAAAAAACATCACACTCCAGCAGCCAACTCGGCTAGCCTCCCCCATGGAGCCCTAAAACAGCTCCTAAAGCTACCACAACAATAAAATACACACTGCAATCCAACAAAACAAAGAAATAAACCCATCTCCTATCACAAACAACAAGACTCTTCTAAACATTACAAAACACAGCCAAACGAATGACAGGACACAACCTCAAACCCAAGAAAACAAACATGACAGACTCATCACAATAAAAGGGATCACTGAATAAACAACAACCTCTCCTAGACATCAACACCTACATTGTGCCACAGCATTAACCATAGAAAATACGGCCCTTAAAAACAAAATACGCCACCAAAAAAAAGAATTCAACACCTTAACAACTGCAAAACCAACCTCATTCACATGGAACACAAGAAACATGACATGAAAGAAATAAATAAATCCCATCTCACAAAAACATTTAAAACCACCTTAAAACCACTCAAAGGAAAAATTTAAACCTTTAGAAAAAAGGCATCTCACACAACACGCAAGCCTCCACCAGCCACCAACGCTGGCCCCAATGGGAACATAAACAGCTAGCCACCAAATTCTCCGCAAGGATAAAACACACACTGCAATCCAACAAGCCAAAGAAAGAAACCCCTATCACATGATAAACATCATGCTACCTCAAACCCAGTAACACAAATGCTACACACTCACCACAAGAAAAACGATCCATAAACACCTCTCCTACACCTCAAGCGACAGCCCCCTGCAGCATAGTGAATGAACCTTAGAAAACACATCCTCTAAAAACACAACACACCACCAAAAAAACAGAAAGATACACCAGCAAACCTCAACTCAAAACCAACCGGATCTATAGGAAACCTAAGAAATGCAACAGGAAATAAATAAATAAGCCATATCAAAATAAGACTGAAATCCACTCCACCTCCAATACAAACACACCCACCCATCAAGTCATCCTCACTTTAGGAAAAAAAAAATGGGACACAAGAAACAACATCAAAACACAAGATACACCACCAAACAACATCCTAGGGAATACAACCGCTGGACAAGCTGGCCTTTCCTGCCATTTCAGCCCTCCAAGGAAAGGAAGCAGCAACACCCATGATCCCCACATGAAACCCATCCCATGCCAAAGGTAGGTACACCCCCCTTCTATTTACTCCCTGAGAACAACAAAAAAATAAACCAAAGCTTTCAAAGGATGAAAAAAGACACCTTGACATCTTTTTAGACAGACAATAACATAACAGGTCTTCCTTCTCTCCAGTGAAGCCAAGTGGATCCTCAAAACCCCATGTTTCTTTCCAGGGGCATGGGGGGAGAGAGAAATGACACAAAAATGCAAAGGAAAACACTCCCAAAAACCCACCCTTGCTGCTGATGCCTGGCACAAAGGTTGGCTGCTTAGCACCTCCTTGAAGCCATGCTAGGTGTGCAAGTGCATCCAGGGTCACACTCCAGAACACAAAATATTGTCTCAGCTATTCTGGGACATGTGCCGTGGACACCCAAAAAGCCCCTCTCCTCTGGCAGCTCCACGCCAAAGCGCACGGCCCTGGCACCAGCCACCCCCTCATCACCTGGCTCTGCTCTGGACCCGGGCTCTGACACCTCATCGTGCTAAGGCCTCACACCAGGCAGCTGGGATAGCAGGGGCACAGGGGACTTGCTGCTCATGCCAGGGACACCTCATTACCTACACCTGACACACTCAGCCACCAGCCTTGCCTTGCTAGCCAGACAGACCCCGCTTCCCCTGCACGTGCCCGAGGCTGAAATGGGGAGGCCACCTCCAAAAGGACACAGGCCTCAGGTTCACAACCCCTAAACACAACTCCTAACATTCCCCAAACATCATTTCCCTTCATTTGCAATTCTGCCTTTGCCATCATCAAGACCTTGTCTTTCTCTGCAACTATTTCAAACATCCCTCCACCATTCACGACCTGGGCTGGTGTGCCTAGGGCTTAGTGGACAACCCCAGGCTAAATCCAAACCCCCCGCAAGTCTAGGGAAATACACAGACGCTTTACAAATACTCCCCTTCCTTCAACACAACGTGTTCATGGATGGCTGGGAGCTGTGGCATGTGGGACTATGGAGGTGTTGACAACGTAGGAAATGGGGACAGCGCAACCTCTGCTGCAGCTGCAAGGCACCTGTTCTGGGATGGTCACAGTGGGTCTCACAATGCCAAAGCCTTTTCCTACCTGGCCTGGCGTGGGGTGGGGGAGGTTTCGGCTTCACACGCTCTTCTACACATCACAGTCATGCTCAGCCTGGGTACTTTTAGAGGGGGAACACACCAGACACTCTCGTGGAAAGCACAGAGCCTTTCCTACCTTCATTCTTACCCCTTTCATCTCTTCTCCTGTAGCTCTATTTGGGACAGGACTGGACCACTTGTGCTCCATAGACACAAGCTGCTCCTGGCCTGGCATCCCTGGCCAGGGGGAATACGGAGGCACCAGGGGCTTTTGGCATCATTTCAACTCCCGTGGAGGGAGGCCACTGAAAAACCCTTGCAGGGAAAACTGCCTCACCTTTCCAGCCTGCTTAGGTGATGGGGAGTGTGGGATACGGCTGGGGAGCTGGGCTGCATAGGACACGGAAAAGGACAGGTCCCCTTCAACTTGCAAAAACACGGGGTGGGAAGAACCAACGGAGGCAGTTCATGTTCTTGGCAGATGGAGGAACACATTTCAAGAGGAAATTCTACAGGGGACTGGCCAGCAACTTGCAAAGACATTGGACAAACACACAGTTTTTCACCAAGGTCTATTACTTTGCCAACATCAAGCTCTCCTTTTCAAAGCATGCACAAATCCTAACACCAGGCCACACGCATGCTGCACAAAGGGAAGGGAAGCAGGCTTACAGCGCTGGCAAAAGCAGGCAGAGACCTCACTACAACATCCCACTGGGACGCCCAAATGCCTCCTGCTAAGGGACCTCACCAACAGAGGAAGCAGACGTTATTGGCCCACCAGAAAGGGCCACTGCTCTCCCCTAAGACTGTGTGCCAGGAAACACATTTCTGACAGATAAAATTTGAAACACAAACCATCACCGCTGAGACAAGATCAGCATCGTGGCAGGGGACTGCTTGAAACGCACCATCGTGGAGGCTTACACTGGCACCACCGAGTCAGACTTCACCAACACCGACGGCTTCTGCCTAGCGGTCACGGCTCACCGGGCACATGTCACCTTCAACGCTGACATCCAGCTTCACCTCCTGAAAGCAAACACAAACAACAAGGCTGTCAGAGACAAATCATGCACACCACCCTGCCAAATACATACACCCTCCCATCCCTAATACTTCTCTGAGTTCCTCCTCCCTCACCAGTGCAGCCTTAGCCTTAAACATCAAAAACCACGAACCACAAAAAAACTCCAAGCAAAAACATAAAAACCAACAGCATCAAGTCAGGACCAAAAGTAAAAAAACAGATTAAAACAGAGCATTAAATAATGAGTGGTTCTATGCTTACTTAAGCCATGAAAACAAACTCTACGTTTAGATCATGCCTTTAAATCCTAAGAAAGAGAGGCATTTAAAAAATGAATGGCTTTCATGGGTGTGTAGATGGAAGCAAAAGGGTTGGTCATGAACGAACTCATAGCCTATAAAATGCTGAAACAGAGAGAAAGAGGAGAAGCCCCCTGCGACGGTAAAAAAGGAAAAACACATCTCTGGACCTCACAGTAAAAAATACTTTCCTTTAAAGTGATGCATCTTTAAAAAGGAACACCCCGGGATGCAAGACTCTAAAACCCATTACCCATAAGCAGCTTTAAAAACTGCTCCTAACAAAATCACAAAAGCAAGTTTCTCCAAGCGCTTCTTTGGACAACGCTTGAAAACCCACAAAAAAACTCTGCTAAGTGAGCCGTAAAATCCACAACTCTAAAAAATACTCTTCCCCTAATAAATGAAGAAAAGACTAGGGTCAAATAATAAAACGGACTGAAAAGGACAAGTTTTGTCTCTTGATGTTAGTTTGGAAAAAAGTAAACTGTTTAGAAAACAAGAAAATAGAGGTTTGAAAGTTTTATTCTGTTTTAGGGTTTTTTTCCAGCTTTTTTTTTTTCTTTTAGGGTATATTAATAAATAAAATAAATTAAATAAATTAATTATTTATAATTATTTTAATTTTATTATTTAAAAAATAATAAATAAAATAAAATAAATAAAATAAATAAAACAAATAAACTTGTTTATTTTAAACTGAAGCCTACATGGTTTCTTATCCTAATCTCTCTCCCACAAAAAAAGGAAAGACCAAAACCAAATTTGAATACACGTAAAACCACTACATTCATTGCTATTTCTGCCCAGTTTTAAATTAAAACTACGACACCGACACAAAGGCCTTGCCACCGAAGGACCCTTGCCAATACACAATCGACGTACGTGCCCGGAGCAACAACCCGCTCTCATAAAAACCCTATTCAAATATTCAATGGACCTCCACAGCCGTCTCATGGCCTCAAAGACCACAATCGTCTCTCTTCAAACGATTCCACGCTGCGATCGACACAACCAGGGACAGGGGTTTGTTCACCACCATTTACCATCAGCATCTTCACATGCCCCGCCAAACAAGGTTCAAATAAATCGTTCCCGCTTCTCAAGTAAACCTTCCAAAAAATAAAACTCAATTTAAAAACCAAAGGCAGCCAAAGCCAGAAATTGGCAAATCTCCAGCCGGCGCCGCCACGAGGAACGCCCTCATTTGCAACACAAAACAGACAAAATACTGCCTTCCAACCGACTGGGGCTCGGTGCCCACCGGGGACCGCTCCGGCACCGCCCGGAACATCAGCACCCGGTAAGCGCTCCAGGACAAAGGGATACGACACAGCCCTTCATCTCTGACCACAAACTCTTTACTCAAATCCACAGAAATCAAAAGCCTCTCCGTCAAAAGCCCCAAGGAGTGAAAACCGAGCCTGACAAGACACAAAAAAACCCCCACTGCTCCATCCCCGACACCAAGCACAAGAAAATCAAGCCTTGGCAAGAAAATATCACAAAACCCAAGCGCACGCCTTGCTTCCCTGCAGCCCGCCCTGGGAAAAACCTGCCTACCCCTATATCTGGAAAAGAACAGCGTGCAACAGCCAACATAAAAGGAAATAATAGGGTCTAAAGAAATCTTACAGAAAAAAAAAAAAAAACCCACACACACACACACGCAAATAAATTTAACACCAAAACTCAATTCAAAACCGAAAACATCGACCTGGAACCTAAAGAATGCAGGATTAAAAAAGAAATAAACCCGATAACTTAGCATACAACATCAACAAACAAAACAAAACCACACTTTCTTCAAAACCACCTGAAAACCGCTCGACACAAAAAAAAATTAGAAAAATTAAAGAAAAAGGCAGCGAAGAAACACCCCAGCCTCCACCACACAAGCCAGGCTGCTCTCCGTGAAATCCTAAAGCTCCCCGAAAGATTCCACAACGACAAAATACACACTGCAATCCAACAAACCCAACAAAGAAATCCCTAGCCTACGACAAACGAGGATACAAATTCCAAAGATCACAAAATCCGAACAAATCAACGACATCGCGCCACCTCAAACCCACCAAAAAAAAACCGCGACTCACCACCATCAAAACCGCAACCGAATAAAGAAAAACCTCTCCACATACGTCAAGCGCCAGGCACTTACACAGCGGCAAACCAGACAAAACAACCTCGCCGAAATGGCGGCTTTTTCGAGTAATTCCGATCGCCGCTCCTCCATCAGAGAGGAGCGACGCGGGAGCCGAGCACTTTACACCCTCGCCCAGGACTCGCTCGGCGCTGCCCTTTCAGTCCCGGGGACATCACGCCACCGAACACACGGGCGCTGCCCGGCCGGCCCGGCTCCCCTGCCCCCCGGCAAAGGAACCGCGACTCCCGGGGGCAGAGCCGCCCGCCCCCCCCCCCACAGCGCCGGGGAACCGACGGGCCATCACACCACGCGGACATACTGAGCATTCAGCGCCGGCTCGCCGCGCTTCCTACGCACCGCGGCAATGGGAAAACCACCCCCCACCACCCTTCCCAGCGCCGGGAAGCCCGCCCGAAACGAGCCATGGCCACCACGTACCCACGGCGCCGAGCCAACACGAGCCGCGCACCGCCGCGCCGCCAGCCCCCAAAGCATCCTCGCTGCCGGCGCCAGACCCGCCCCCCCCCCTTCCCCGCCCGTGCGCCACGCGGCCGGGGCTTCCCGTACATCCTGCGGTACATTCACCGCCGCGGCGCCGGGCTTTAGGACTAGAATACCAACTGGAAAACCACCCCCCCTCCCCTTCCCAGCACGGGAAAACTCGCCCGCCCGCCGCCATGGCCCCCCCCCCGTACCTCCACCTTCACCTCTACCACGGCACCGGCAATACCGGGCCACCCCAAACACCTACGCTCTCCAGGGCCGAGCCCGCCTCCCACGGGGCTCGGCTCCCGCCGGGGAAGCCGCTCCTTCCTCAACGCCCCCCCCGCCCCCACGCTCGGGGAGCCCGGCCGCTGACCGGTCTCTGTCCCCGGAACGCACGCGGCTGCGGGACACGCACGGACCTCTGTACCCTGGCCCGGACCTCCGCAAAACCTTCACGAAAACACGCCCTCCCCACGAACTCACGCTCACTCACCCGCGATGCTGCTGCTGCCTCACACAAAGCTTTGGCCCTACGGCCCGCGCTCTCTGCCCGCTCCAGGCTGCGGAGCCTCTTCGGGTGCTGCGAGCATCCGGCAGCCGGTCGCCTTGAAAAAGGCGCCCTATGCTGCAGAGGAACACCAACACCCTCAGTGATAGCTCTTTTATGAGAGTTGCAGGGGCAACTGAGCCACGAGGCTCTCCGTGCGCCTGCAGACACGGCTGCTCCATCGGCTCGGCGCTGCTGCTTCTCCGCGGCGAGATCTCTTCAGGAGAGGCACGCTCTGGAACCCACGATCGACTGAGGTATAACCCGCCCCGCCGCGCTGCTTATACAGGGAACGAGGTGGCGGGCTTTGACACTCGGACCAATGGGGTGAAAGAATTTCAAAACGACCAATCGGGGCAAGGATCCAAAACGGACCAATGGGGAAACGGGAAAACGACCGACTACACGTAGAACCCGCGGTGCCTCACTTTTCCCTCGGCCTCATCTCAAAATCACAGGGATGCTGGCCCTTGCTGCTTTTGCAGGGCACAGGGACACAGGCGCTCTCACGGAAGCTACCAAGGCTTTCCTGCCCTCTCTTCTTACTCCTTCAGCTCTTCTCCAGGGGCCTGGGAAGGCTCTCCGTTTGGGACATCGTTTCAGGGGTGCTCCTGCCTCTGCATCCCTGCCCAGCACAGCTCCTCTACCTGGTTTCTAACTAATAATCCATCACATCCAGTAGAGGAGAACATCACCCAGGAGTGCAAAGCTGTTGGCATAGCAGCCATCTGGGAATGACTCTCTGAAAGGAAGTGGAATAGGGGAACGGCAGCATCCAAAGGACTGGCAGTAGAGAAAGGTGCACAGTGACAAGTCCTGGGAGAGGTCTGAGAAGCTCTGGACCAGGAACTGGGTGACACAGACCTCCCGGAGTCCAGCAGCTGAAGCAAGGTCAGGTGCCTCCTCGTGTCCAGATAGACAGCAATTACCCCACTCTCCATGGTAATGGAGCCATCCTCCTTGGGAAAAGGCCAGGAACAGGTGTCACAGACCCACACCTGCAGGAGCTGAGTGCCTCCATTGCAAATTTAATATGTGGATTCCTGAGATTTCTCCTCAAACAACCCGTGATGTGGGGAACACAGACCTAAGGAAATCTGCCTTGAGCTGACCTGTTTCCTCACTACCACAGGCTGAGGAGGCACAGAGGGCTCCTGCACTAGAGCATAGCCCATGCTGGGGACCGTCACCAGAGCAAGAAACCAAAGGCGTTCTCTCCCAGCTCTCGCCACAGACTGAACCCTAAGTCACGCGATTGCTGTCCTGCTGCTCGTGTGTCACATCTACCACTTCCTCCCACACCCTCCTCTTCTTCATGCATGCTTCAGGGGACTATATCCCTCTTCAAGCCGTCCAAAGACTAATCGAACAGTCAATGAAACCCTCCTCAGGGCAGGAAGAGGCAGAGTACTTCTGCTTGTGAGAGTCTTTGCTGCTTTGAGCAGTAGCAAGTGACAGGAAATTCCTGACACTGGTGTCTGTGTCTTCGGTGCTGACCCTGCCCGCTGGCACAACTACGGAGAGGGCTTGAAGGGTTTAGGGCTGAGTTCCCTTTGGTCAGTTTGCTGCCAGCCTGGTGTACTCCTGGCAGTGCCGCTGAGCTGCCAGGACCGAGGAGCTGCCGGCCGGGTGCTGGTTCTGTTCTGCAGCGGGCACTGGGATCCATCACAAGGGCTTAGAGAGAAACCTGAAGATGGGCTGCGAGAGCCTGAGTTGGGATCTTCTCCTTTGCTGACACTGGATACCAGGGCAGTAGGAAGTTGCACATTTCCATCTAGCTCAGGATTGCTTGGGCAAATGAACAAGGCTCTGGAAGGTCCTTGAATGTGTGGGATTTTTGTTCTTCCTCCAAACTGACATCAGAAACCTGCGGATCTGAGTTTTGTTTCCCATGGCAAAGGGCCACTCTTTGTGTCCAGGGGCCTGTCGCTAGGAGTGGACTTCAGCCTTCTAAAATTACAAACAACGCTGCACTCTGCATCTGGCGTTCCAAGGGCAGCCAGATTCTGAGTTGTTGGTTGCTTTGGTCTGGAATCACACTGTTTGTGATTTTAGGAGGCGACAGCCCACTCCCACCCATATGCAATGGGTGGCCAATGTTGGCAGTTTTCCACTGGAAATATAACTCACCCCCCAGTGTCTTGATATCCACTCAGAGGCCACGTCCTGCTGTTTTTCTCTCCGCTTCTGCCAAGACTTTAGGGTAGAAAGCTTTTCTTTTGGTGGAAGAGGGCCCTCATTCACACCCAGACACCTGCAGCAAAAAATGGGTTTGCACTTCAGGCTTCAACTGGGATTTTGCCTCCTAAAATTGCAAATGTTGGAGGATTTCTCCTGGACAAAAGCTGCAACAAACTAGACCTCTTGCTAGTCTGGCATAGCTCTGTCCAACCTCTAAACCAGTCCTAAGACACTGAAGTGGAAGGCTCTCCTTCCAGTGGTAAAAGAGCCCCTCCTCATTTCCTCAGACCTCACTATAGCAGAACATACTCAGCAACACCTAAAATTCCTCAAAATTTGCCAGGTGCTGCCCCTCCATGAAGGGGCCGTGCCACCTCTCCCCTCCCGTGCCAGGCCCCGTGGGCCCTACCCCGACGGCTGGTGTCCCCTCTGCTGTGAGGGGGAGTAAATACAGAGGCAACAAACAGAGACAAAGACAGACCCTTTATTGGAATCATGCTGAGAGGGCCCAGCAGGCACAGCCCCCTTGAATGGGGCAGAGGGGTTACAGGGGTCTGGGGCACCCAGGAAGACAGTCCTGGGGGCTGCTCGTGGAGGCAAAGGTGGAGGGAGGTTCAGCTGCGCTCCTCCAAGCTCAGGCGATCAAATAGGTACTCGCCGAGGCCAGCCGAGGCCCCCCCAGGCCCAGTGGGGCCAGCGGTGAGCCGTCGCAGGTTGGTGGCATGGTCCCCCAGCGCCTTGATGGCCTTCACTTGCTCGTCCAGGTAGTGGGACTCCAGGAAGTCACAAAGCTGTGGGACAAAGGGAGATCAGGCAGGGCGGAGGGAGGTGAGGGGCCCCCAGGAGCAGCCAGTGATTCCAAGGACGCTGGGGAGAGCCCCAGGGTGGTCCCAAGGCACAGCGAAAAGGGAGGAAGCGGGAGCGTGCTGGGGCACCGTACCCTTGGGGGGGCGCAAAACCAGAGCACCACTTACGTGGGGGTCCCCCTTCTCGGCAGCCAGGCCGTGGAGGTCCAGCAGCGCTTGGTTCACAGACTTCTCCAGCTGCAGCGCCGCTTCCACCGCCTCCAGCGCCGACCCCCAGGTGTCCCGCTCCGGCTTCTGTGGGGCACGGACCGTAACCCCGAGGGGCCTGAGACCCCAGGCAGACCCACCGTCTCCCCAGCCACGGCCCCCGACCCCAGCACGCACCTTGATATCCTGCAGGAGAACACGGCCCCCGCGGCGCGTCTGGAAACGTAGGAGTCCCTCGGCGTGTTCCCGCTCCTCCCGCGACTGCTCCAGGAAAAACCGGGCCAGCCGCGACAGGGCCACGTCGTCTCTCTCGAAGTAAAACCCCTGTGGGAGAGATGAGAGCGGGGAGAGGTCAAGGGAGGTCCCCCAGGACACCCCTAAATTCCTCAGCCTCCGCCCTCCCGAGCGCCGCCGCCCCCACCAGCACCGGGGCGGGACAGAAGTGGGTCTTGGGAAGTAGGAAGCGAGGTCCCCCAACCCCGGGGGTCCCGAGCCCCCCTACCATGGAGAGGTAGACATAGGAGGCATAGAGCTCCATGTTGGCCATGCGGTTGACGGCGGCTTCGCAGTCGCGGTGGTAGTTCTGGCGGATCTGGGAGTCCATGGCGGGACGGATGGACGGATGGACGGATGGACGGATGGACGGATGGACAGAGGGCCGGGATGGACGAAAGGCCGGGAGCAGCCGGTTCCGTTCAAGCACTGTTGAAGCGAGAACGCGGCTGTAGCCGTTCAATCCCCTGCGGGGTTTTTATAACCCGTGCCCGCGGGGCGGGGAAAAAGGGGGCGCCCCCCCCCCGTTCTGTCCCCGCCGGAAGCAGCCAGCAACGCGCGGTGGCCTTGGCCCTTGTCCGTGTTTGTCACACGGGCCCCAGTCAGCATGACTGGGCAGGATCTTGGGGGGGATGGGGATCTGACCCCGCCTTTGTGTCTTCCCCCCATGAGTAGTCCCCCGGGGCGCGGGGGGGGCTGCCGGGGGAGAGCCCCGGTTCCCTGCTGGCTTGGGGGGCACAGGGAGCCTGGCGGGGGTCGGGGAGGAGCTGCGGGGGTGGTTTTTGGGTGTTCTGCTTGGTTTCATGTACCGATGGCCCGTAAATCTGAGTTTACGAGACTGTAGAGTGCGGAAGGGGCTGACTCAGCACCGCGACCATGCGAGAGGAACTTGGCTCCGGGGAAGCGCTGACTCCGTGTTTCTGCCGCTCCGGGACTGGGGAGACTGGTTGGAACTGGGAGCCTTACAGCAGTTCCCTTTTCATTCCTCGTCCCCCCGCAGCTCCAGCGGGGGGTGTCTCGGCTGGAGCTGATATGTTGATCCGGGGTGAAGGGAGGGAGCAGGGGTCCCAGACAGCCAAGGACCACCACCCCAACATCCCTTTAGTGGCGCTGGGGCCAGAGGCTGCACTGCAGGAAGGACACGGCCCCGTGGAGGGTCCAGATGTGGGACCCCAACATCCCCCGCAGCTGCTCAGTGAACCCCAGGATCGGGACACCATACACACACAAACACACACAGACATACACAGAAACATACAGACACACACACACACACACACACAGACATACACACATACATATACGCAGAGACATACACACACAGACACACACATACACAGACACACAGAGACAGACACACACAGACACACACAGAGACATACACGCACAGAAACACACACACAGAAACATACACACACACAAGCCCCACTGACCCCAAACATACCCCTGTCCCTGTGGGGGGAGGACGACCCTTCCCCATGACAGACTCCCTCCCCACTTCTCTCCCTCAACCAGCACCCTCAAACCCCGGTGTCCCCCGCTCCATCCACACCCCAAGATCCCCAAAGGCTCCCCAAGGCCTTTGGGGGCAGCACAGGGACACGGCGAGAGACATGCCCATGAATCATCGCGTTTGCCTTTTATTTCCATCGAAATTCCCGAGATACAAAAACCAAGGTACAAAAAAAGAAAAGACCACTGTGGAGAGAAGCAGTGGGGGAAAGGCAGGGCCCACCCATTTTCTTGGGAGGGGGCGTTCCCCATGACGTCACCCCCGAGAGCACCGTGGGGGTTGGGGGGCGGGGGTCACCTTGCCTCCCACCCCCACCCCCTCCCCCCCACCTCGGGGACATGGGGGACCTCCAAAACCGGGCGGTTGAGGGGGTGTAAACGGGGGGTGTGGCCCCCCCACCCTGAGAGCCTCCACCCCGGGAGGGGGGTATTGCACCTGGGGGGGCCCTTTTTGGGGGGTAGGGACCCCCAATAAATACTCACCCTACAGCCATGGCTGTAACCCTCCCCCCCACCCCCCCACCTCATTTAGGGGGGTCACAGAGTCACCGCACCCACCCCCCCTGTCGGGGGGTGGAAACGCAGGATCCTCCCCCCACTCAAAGCACCACAAGTCCTGGGGTCAAACTGAGGCCAGGGAGGTCCAGCACCAGGGGCACAGGAGGGGAAGGCGGGGTGTCCCCACCCCATTCACCCCCAACCCCCCCCCCCAAAATCCCAGCTCTCCAGAGGTCTCCAGATGCTTATGGAAAGGGCTGGAGGGGGCCCTGGGGAAGGGAGAGAGGGTCCCCCCAGCTCGACCACCGCCCCAGTATCCAGGTGAGTGAGTCCTGTTGGTTAAAAACCCTCCTGGCCCTGGAAGGCACTGGGGGTCAGCACCATCCCTGCCGGCAGGGTCAGTCCGGAGAGGGGTCCCAGGGGTGGGGGTGGGGACAAAATCTGACCCCCCCAAGAGTCTAGGACATCTTCCAGATGGTCAGCGAGGCCGTGAGGACGCCAGCAGCAAAGATGGTGATGGTCTGCCAGGTGGGGGTCCCAAAGTGGGACAAGAGCCCTTCCTGGGGGGACAGGACACAGGAGGGGGAAGGTCACCACGTGCTGGGGGTTCCCAAACCTCCCCCCAGAACAACCAGACTCAGGAAGCTGGGAAGCAGGGGACGGAGGGAAGGATTTGAGGTCAGAGGAGATGTTGAGGAGAAATTTCCAAACGGGGGCTCAGCCCCCTAAGGAATGGCACGGTTTGGGGTACAGTGGAGTCTTAGGGAGGGATCCAGGGACTTGGCTCCCCGAGGAATAGGGGGGTTTGGACCTCACCCATCCGCCCTGGGCCTGGATCCAGGCCAGCACATGCTCCTGGAGATACTCCATGGTCCAGCGCAGAATGGTCTGGACCAGCTCTGGGACCTTGGTGCAGAGAGCCTGCAGGGAGCAGAGAGGGGTCAGAGGGGGTTAAGGGGGACTGAGGAGGCCTTGGGGGAGCTCCACACCCACCTTCAGCACCAGTTTGCAGGCAAAGTAGAACAGGGCAACCACACGGCCCCAGTTGAAGGTGCCATCGGCAAACATCTCCTTGGCCACGCGGAAAAACAGCTTTTTGGGGGCGTCACACCCCACCTGCTCAATCATTCTGGGGCAGGCAACAGGGGGATGGTCAGGGCGGGCTTGGGGGCACCACAGACCCCCCCCAATGAGTGTCAGCTGCCCACCTCTGCAGCTCCATGTTGCTGTCGAGCTCGTCACCAATGCGCCGCAGGCACTCGCTGAGGCGTTTGGTGTCAGGACTGCTGGGCTGTGGCTCGCCCAGCTCGGCCACACTCAGGGCCACGGCCTGGGGGTCCCCGCAGCGCTCCACGCGGTCCCGCACGAACCTGGGACCCCCAAACTCTGTGTACCTGCCGTGTCTTCCCCTGGCTCTGTGTGACCCCATCCCTGTGTCTCCCCTGGAGCCCAAGGTCCCCCAGATGCCCCACCAGCACCCCACAGACCCCAAGTGCCCCATGTACCTTGTGGTCCCCCTGGGATCCTCTCAACTCCCCCCGTGTCCCCTAATTCCCCCTTCATTCCCAATCACAACCTTGTACCCTGTGTTCCCCCAGTTTTGAATCCTCTCAAGCCCCCCACACACACACACACCCTGTATCCCCCCAGGATCCCCACAAAGTCCCCCGTGCACACCATGTTCTTCCCAAGGGCCCCCTGTCCCCTTGTGTCCCCAAGTCTCAGGATCCTCTCAAATCGTCCCCCCACACACACACACACTCTATCCCCCCCATCTCGTACCCTCTCATGTCCCCCCATGTCCCCTCTACACCCCGACTCCCTCCGCACCCTGTGTTCCCCAAGTCCTCATCAAACCCTGACGTGCACCCTGTGTTCCCGCGGCATCCTCCCATGTTACCCAAGTCCTCTCCCTGTCCCAAGTTCCCTCCGCACCCGCTGCCTTACAAGCTGCCCCTTGTTCCCCCCAGCCCCGCCCGTTCTCCCGGCGGTCGCCGCCTCCCCTACTCACGCCCGGAGCAAGATCGCCCCCGTCTGCATGATCTGGTCCGAGGAGGCCCCTGCGGAGAGCGGGGCGCTTACCGGGGAACGGCGGCAGCCGACCCCGGCCGCCGCCGCCCCGCCCTGCCCCGTACAGGCCGCGCCCCTCCGCGGGTCCCGCCAACCCCCCCACTCACCACCGCCCCCCGGGGGCGGGGCGGGCTCGCCGGAGCCGCCCCCAGGCCCGGCCCCAGGATCGCCGCCGCCGCCGCCGCCGCCGCCGCCGCCCCGCTGGGCCGAAGCCGCCGCCGCCGCCGCCATCGCGCCCGAACCACGTGGTCCCTGCCGGTGTCACGTGAGACCGGCGGCGGGGCGGGGCGGGGCACCCTGGTCACGTGACGGAGGCGATGGGCTAGGCACGGGCGCGGCGGGTGGGAGGCCGCGCCCATCGCCACGCCCCCCACCCCCGGCACGGCCCCGCCCCTTTCCCCGGCACGCATTTCTCGGTCCCACCCCCTCTCCCGGGTTCGGCCCCGCAGCCCCCCGGGGCCCCCCCCACACTCCCCCCACACTCCCCCCATGCTCCCCCCACGCTCCCGGGGTCACACCGGGGGTCACCGCCCCCGCTGTCCATGGAGGTCCAGGAGCGACGCCCCCGAGCGCTTCCGCTCCCCCCCGGCGCCTCCTGCGGGACGCGAGGCGACGAGGCGGGAGGAGCGGCCGCAGGTGCGCGGGGTGGGCTCTGAGTCCGCGTGTGTGTGACCCCCGTGCAGACATGAGCCCCAAAAGCTGTCTCGGCTGCACCAAGTGCTTCGTCTTCCTCCTTAATCTCTTCTTCTTCGTAAGTGGGACCGGGGGGAACCTGGGGAGCAGGGGGGAGAGGGGGAAGGTACAACTTGGGAGGGCAGGGCGGAAATGTGGGACATAGAGCTTGGAGGGACTAGGGGGACAGGGAGATATGGGGGATCCTAGCGCTGAGGGGACACGGGTGGACCTGGGGGCGGACGGCAATCTCCCGGTGTTTCTGGGCACTGAGGGTCCCCCATTTCCTGACCTGGACTCACACCGGCCCCTGCAGTTCCTGGGCATCCTCCTTCTCACCTTCAGCTTTTGGGTCCTCTTTGACCGGCAGAGCTTCGCCGCCGTGCTGGGTAAGGGATCCCTAAAACGTGGGGTACCCCAAGATGTGTGGCACCCCGAGCTGGGAGGTTGCCTGACACCCCTCCCCGTCCCCCAGGATCACCGCTGGTCAGCCTGAGGGTATGGTCTTATGGCTTCTCTGGGGTCGGCATCGTCACAATGTTCCTGGGATTCCTGGGGTGCCTGGGGGCTCTCAAGGAGGTCAAGGTCATGCTGGGGCTGGTGAGTTGGGGGGCTGAGGGGGGTCGCGAGAGGTCACAGAACTGGGAGGGGGTTGGGGTAGCTGTGCTGCAACTTCCTGGGGCAACCACGGGGCCACGTGGTGCCACCACATCCTGTGCCTGAGGAACAGCAGCAGGGAGTGGGGGGGACCCCTCTGAGCTGCCTCCAGTTCAGGGGAGGGGCTGGGGGGGAGGTTTGGCTGACCCCCACCTTCGCTGTTTATCCTGAAAGTATTTTGGGCTCCTGCTGCTGCTCTTTGCTGCCCAGATCACAGTGGCTGTCATCATCTACACGCAACGTGCCGCTGTGAGTGCGGGGACAAACTCAGGGCTGGGGGGGGACCTCGAGGTCAGGGGGGAACCCGGGGTCATAGGGCAATGCTGTGCTGATCCCTCTCCCCAGCTAGCTACGAAGGTGGCCACCTACACCGAGGAGCTGATCCGGGGGTACCCAGCGCAGGGACCACCTGGGGACCCCCACGAGAGCTGGGATGCTGTCCAGCAGCAGGTGAGATGCCCCAAAAGGACCCCTGAGCCACCCCACTGGCCACCACACTGACCCCCTGCCCCCCCAGCTCGGCTGCTGTGGCTGGAAAGGACCCCAGGACTGGAACCACCATGATGATGCCACCAGGGACGAGGTCATGGACAGGGCCATCGCCTGCTCCTGCCTCGTGGCATCCAACAGCACCCAAAAGACCCCATGGATGCTCCCCCACGGCCGCTGCCCCACAGCTGCCCCCCACAATATCTTCCCCAGGGTGAGGCACGGGCGAATCAGGGGACCCTGGAGCTCCATGGGGGGCTCCAGGTAACCCCCAGTTGTCACCCCAGGGCTGCAAGGAGAGGGTCCAGACCTGGCTGGCTGGAAACCTGGTCACCATCGTGGGGGTTTGCATAGGCATCGGCCTGGGGGAGGTAGGGGGGATGTCCTGGGGTGGGGGGCTGAGCTGGTGGGGGGCCTGGGGGTGGTCGGAAGGCTGTGGGGCCATAGGTTGGGTGGGCTGGGCAGCAGCTTGGGGGGCCAGGGTGGGTTCGGGGGATGGTCCATGGGGAGCCAGGGGACTGATGGGGATTCAGGGTGGCCAGAAGACTCCGTGGGGGGTTCAGGGTGGCCGGGAGTGGGGGGTCAGGGGTCCGAAGGGATCCAGGAGGGCTGATCCTGTTCTCTGCTCCCAGCTCTCCCTGCTGATGCTGTCTATGTTCCTGGTCCGGAACCTGGACTCCCGCTACGAGAAGCTGCTGCGGGGGTTCTGAGGGGGCCAGGGTGGTGTGGGAGGAAGCCTGGAGGCCTTTGTCGTTCAATAAAAGCCGTTGGAAAGCAGCGGAACCGGGGCGGTTCTGAGTGCAACTGAGACGGGACCGGGAGGGCCCCGCGTGGAGCAGTGCGGGTGACGCCCCTTTCCTTGTGGCCACGCCCCCGTGCCCTGGGCGGGAACGGCTCGCGCGAGGCTCCGCCCCTTTCCTCCGCCGTGAGGCGATTCCCGCCCCCCCCCCCCCACAGGCTCCCCCTCGGTCCCACGACGCTGCCGGGACCACCGAAAACCCCCGGCCCCGGCTGTGCCCCGGGGGAGCAGCGACACCGGAGCACCCCCGAACACGATGGCTGCAGGGGGTCCCTGCGGCCCTGGCGCCGTCATCCCCCTGCCAGGTGCGGGGACCATGAGGGAGGAGGGCGGGAGGGGGAGGCGCCGGGCCCCTCCATAACCCATGTCCCCCCTTCAGCCCCTGCCGAGAGCGGCTGCTCGGACGAGTTTGCCCTGGACTGCACCTTCGCTGCCTGTGACCCTGAGCAAACAGGTAGCCAAACTCCCTGGGGCAATAGTGGCTGCAGCCAAACTCCCCCCGGGATGGTCACCACCGCCCCTGACCACTCCATCCACCTCAGGGATGGTGCAGCCGCAGCGGGTAGTCGAGTATGTGGCAGCGATGACGGGGCACAGTGGGCACGATGGGCAGCTGCAGGCACTGCGGCGGGCGCTGGACCCTGCGGCTGCAGGCACGGCGCTGGACTGGAGCCGGTTCCGCACCGCCATGGGCGCCTGGATTGCAGCGTGCCGACAGGACGGGTCAGCGCCGGGAGATGGGGCAGCACCTGGGGCCACCTGGACCGGTCAGTGGTGCTGACCCATGGCTCCTTTCATGCAGGGCTGAGGAGCAGGACGTGTTGACTGTTGACACTGGACCGGTGCCGGCGGGTGGGTATTGGTGCAAGAAGAGGGAGTTGGGGTGGCCCCGATGGGGACACAAACAGCCTCCTGCGTCCCATCCCACAGAGGACAACGGACGTGCATCCCCAGCAGCTGCCCAGCTCCAGGGTGACAACACGGACATCACCACCCCGTAAGTGCCCGCTGCAGGGACACCTTGCCATCCCTGGACGAGCTCCCAGGAGCACCCCAGGACCAGTGGGACTCCCCGGCAGTGCCGAGGCCGCTGGGCTGCGGAGCCGTGCCCGGCAACTGGCAGCCCAGAACACCAAACTGCAGCGAGATGCTGAGCTGGCCGAGGAGCTCAACGCCCGCCTGGCCGAGGAGATTGCGCAGCTCCAGGCACAGATGCGAAGGTGCTTTCCGGGGGCTCCCGGGCATGGGGTCTGGATCAGTGTCCTGGGAATACTGAAACACCATTTGCCCCCGGCAGCAGCCGGCAGGCGCTGGAGCAGGCCAGGGTGTCCATCGAGGAACTGGACGACACAAAGGCCATGGTGAAGCGGCTGGAGGAGGAGAACACCGAGCTTCGGCGGCAGGCACGGCACGTGGTGAGAGGCTAACCTGAGGTGCCGCATCGTGCCACATGTGGTGTCCCGTGGTGTCCCCTCACGGCCATGCCATCCCCCAGGAGAAGGAACAGCGCAATCTGTGTTCCCAGGCCGAGGGTCTACAGGAGGAGGTGAGCCTGGCACTGAGGTCTGCCCCAGTGAGGCAGTGCCATGGGGAACCCCAGCCCTGTTTCGCCCCTGGCAGAACCAGCGGCTCCTCACCGAGGGCCAGGGACTGCGGGAGCAGATCCAGGCGCAGGCGGTGCGGATGGCCAGCCTGGAGGTGAGCGGTGGCACAGTGGCCGCAGTGGGCGGCACTGGGGGCTGTGTAAGATGGTGACAAGGAGTGCCTATCCCCATCTCTCTGCCTAGGCCCAGCTCTGTCGTAGCACTGCGCTGCTCTCTGCCCGGGATGCAGCTCTTGCCCAGGTGAGCGCTGCCCAGTGACACTGCCATCACCTCAGCTGTCACCAGGGCCACCCCCAGCCCTCTCCCATGGTCCCTCATGTCCAGGCCCTGTCCCACAGGCAGGGCAGCGGGCACAGGAGCTAACAGCAGCACTGGAGGAGTATGAGCGGGTGGTGCAGGTACGGCACGTCTGGCCTCGGTGGGAGCTCAGACAGCGGCCACAGAGCCCCTGGGCCACAGCAAAGCCCCATGGTGACCGCTCTCTATGTGGGGGTCATGGGCAGAGGGTGACCATCTCCTTCTCCCCCCAGGAATTGCGTCTGGAGACGACACGGCTGCGGCAGCAGCTGGGCCAGATGCGGGACGCCTGGGCAATGTACAGCGGGACACGTGGGCAAGGGGACATCCTCAGGACACCATGGAGTCCTCATCTCGGCATCCTCACCCTCCTCTCCCTCCCACAGGCGCCCGTGGTGCCCGCGCAGCCAGCTGGACGTCCAGGCCGCAGCAGCGGCGAGCCACGTAAGGGTGGGGTCAGGGGAGACCCTGCAGGGTCCCCTCAGCCACTGACACAGAGACTCTGCCTAGGGGACAGGGGACAAGGAGGAGGACACAGGCACAGCGCTGTCAGGAGGAGGTGGCCCGGCGGGGAACAGTAAGGAGGCGACCGAGGCAGTGGTCCCACAGGTACCATTGTCACCGTGTGCAAAGTTGTCACCGTTGACACCGTGGACACCGCTGCCACCATGGGCTCTGGCGTTGCTGGCACTGCTGGCGCTGCTGGCCCTGCTCTACCTCCTGCCCGGCCAGTCGCCCCAGCTCCAGCTGCGCTATGGGAGCCCCCCGCCCCTCTAAAACCCCCAGTAAATACCAGTTGAGCACTGCTGTGTCCACTCCATTCCATACCAGTTCCCTCAAACGCTCGTCCCAGTGTGCCCAGTTCCTCCCAGAGCAGGGTCAGAGTCAGGGTGTCAACATCAGCTTTATGGGTACTGCAGGGGGCCCCCTCATCTCTCCATGGCTCCAGGAGATCCCGGTGTAGCCCCCAGGGGCTTCCAGCAGGGAACTGGGGGGGGACCCCATTTATCACCAGTGGCTTAGGCCAGCCTAAACAGAGATAGAGAGTGAGGACTTGATGACCCAGGGGCTTCCTCTGCCCCCCTCAGGACACTCCCGGTGATCCCAGTATCCAGGAGCCCTCCCGGTACCTGTGTCTGTCCCCAGGTACCGCTCGGCCACTCAGGTCCCGTCCTGCTCCGATGCCGCGGGTCCCTGTGAGGGCTGGGGGGGCTGAGGGGAGTGACCTCCCAGTGCTCCCCAATACTCCCAGTGTCCTCAGCCCTCCCAGTGAGCCCAAGAGAGCCAGCACCCACAGTGTCCCCAGTGTCCCCAACACACACACCTCCCGTGCCCCCCGTGCTCCCACCACCCCCTGTGCCCCCAGTAATGCCATCCCCTCCAGTGTCCCCTGTGCCCTTCTGTGCCCCCAAGAACCCCACCTGGGCACAGGGTCTCCTCCACAGCACCCAGGCCGCCACCACCAGGCCCAGGGCCCCTCCAACTCCCCCCAGAAGCACCAGCCCATGTCCAGCAGGGCTGGGGGGTCCCTGCCTGGCCCCCGAGGTCCCCTCGTGCTGCACTGCTGGGCTGGTCAGCGCCGAGCCTGGGGGGAGATGGGGATCAGCAACTGCCCTGGGGGGGTTACAGGGATCTCTCAGGGGTCCCAGGGTGTACCTGGGTGGCAGCGCAAGCGGGCGCAGCCAGGGAAGGGGGGGGGTCTCCCTTGCAGCCCCCTCAGGTGCTGCGCCAGGGTCTCCAGTAGCTGCGACACGTTCACCGTCTCCAGCCGGACACAGTGCTGGGGGTCCTGGGGGGATGTCACAGGAGCCCCCCCCAGGGGACCCCAGACCCCTTCTGAACCACCCTGGGCAGAAATGTGCCAGAGCTTCTGTACCCCCCAAGAGCCCCAGAGCAACCCTGGACACCTCAGGGAACCCCCAGGCCCCTGTGGGGTCCCCAAAGCCCCCCAAGAGCCCCAGAGCAACCCTGGACACCTCAGGGAACCCCCAGGCCCCTGTGGGGTCCCCAAAGCCCCCCAAGAGCCCCAGAGCAACCCTGGACACCTCAGGGAACCCCCAGGCCCCTGTGGGGTCCCCAAAGCCCCCCAAGAGCCCCAGAGCAACCCTGGACACCTCAGGGAACCCCCAGGCCCCTGTGGGGTCCCCAAAGCCCCCCAAGAGCCCCAGAGCAACCCTGGACACCTCAGGGAACCCCCAGGCCCCTGTGGGGTCCCCACAGCCCCTCAGGCCCCCAGACTCACCTTGGCCTCCCCAGGACCACCCCATAACTGCCCAGCCAGAGCCCTCCAATTCCCCCCCTTCCAGGACCCCCAAGCCCCCTCGGAGCCCACCCAGGGACCCCCACCCACCTGGATGTGACACTCGGCCACGAAGTGGACCTGGGCAAGGAGGGTCCTGAGCAGGGGGGCCAAATCCTTCCCTGCCACCCCCAACATTCGCTGCAGAGCCAGCACCCCGAAGTGAAGCCCCCAGAGATCAGAGCAGGCACTGTCCTGGGTGGGGGGAGGGGGGGGGGCGGGGGAGTTTGGTATTTGGGGGAACACAGCTTAGGGGTCAGAGGTGTCAGGGAATGCAGGAAGAGGGGGGGATCTGGGGAACACACCTCAGATTTAGGGGGGGTTCGTGCTCACCTGCTCCAGGTTGCTGGGCATCGCCACAGGGTAATCAAGGAGCAGCCAGGGGGTCTGTGGGAGGGGTCAGGGGGTCCCCAAAAACAGCCCAGAGGGCTGAGGGGGGCGCTCAGGGGGTCCCCAACAACCCTTTTGGGGGCGAAGGGGTGCAGTCGGGGTTTTCAGGACCCAGGGTGAGGCCTTCCCTGGGGAACGAGGGAGTTCAGGGACTGGGGGGGTGGTCACAGGGGAATTCTTTGGGTCTCAGGGGGATCCAGGAGGTCCCGAGAGGATCCCGGAGGTCGGGGGGGTGGATACCGGGGTGCTTGGAACGGGCTCCTGGGGGTGGGGGTCTCACCAGCTTGTTCAGGTGGGCGCTGAAGGTGCTGCTGACGGGGTTAAAGTCGAAGGAGCAGCAGCTGCTGGGGGTGGGCACGGCCAGGACAAGCAGGAGCGGCACCTGGGGGGGTCACAGGGGGGGGCTCTGGGCGTCCCAGGGGGCTCTCACGGGGGTCCCAGAGGGGCGCAGGTCAAATTGCGAGGGGCGGGGGCTTCCCCACTTACCAGAGCAGAGCTGGGTGGGGGCGAGTCCATGGCGGTGCCGAGCTGGGGGTGGCGCACGGGAACCCGCGAGCGCTCCCGGAGCCACCCCCGGGACCCCCCCCGGGACCCCTCGGGCCGCGGCGGAGCCGCCGCCGAAAGCGAAAGCGGGACCGAGCCGGGAGAGGGGCCCAGGAAACCCGAGGGGGCAGCGGGACGTCCTGAGCCTCCCCCTCCCTCCCCGCGGAGCCCCGGCTGCCGCTGTCTCACCCCGGGGACTCCCTCCCGAGTCCCACGGGGGCGGTGGCGCACGGGACCCCCCGCCCGGCCCCGCAGAGCTTTGGGTGCGGCTGCCCAGAGCGAGGGAGGGGGCCCGGGCGTCCGGGCACGTGCGGGGGCGGGGCACCCCCAAAATATCCCCCCCATTCCAGCCCGAGACCCCCCACACACACACAAACAGAGACAGGACAGCGGCTGCGCCTCCGGGAGCGGTTTATTGGGGTGGGGGTCGCGGGGCTGGGGGCACTGCGGGAGGTGTTAAACCCCCGCAGATTTGGGGGTACTGGGGGCGTCTCAGGGACCACCCCCCGGCAGCCAAAGGCAGCGGGGGCGGGTGCAGCGCAGCTCCAGCTCCCGCTCGGCGCCGGCGGGCGGGTCCTGCCCCGGAGCCCCCAGGAGTCCCGCCGGGACCCCCCAAACGCGGGAGACGCTCACGGCCGAGGCCCAGTCGCAGTCCTGGGTGGGTGGACACAAGAGGGGACAGCTGGGGTGATGGCCCCCCTCACTCCAAATCCCCAGCACAGCAGCCGTGCCATGGCTTGGGACCCCCAAACCGTCACAGCGATCCGCCCAGAGTCACCGCCCACCGCCTCATGTCCCCACATTCTGTCTCCCCCCCCGACCGTTTCCCCCACTGCCCCGCCACTCACCGCGCCCCCGCCGCAGAGCCAAAGTCCGTCCGGGTGGTGTCGCGCCAGGTGAGATCCCGACCGCCCGGAACTCCCGGGAAGCACGGTCAGGGCAGCCCCCGGCAGCCCCGCGGCCACCAGAGCCTGGGGACACAGGGGAAAGGGGACTGTCACCGAGGAGGGGGCCCGTGGTGATGGGACGGGACACGGGGAATGCGGAGGGTATCGGGGGGGGAGGGCACATGAGGGATCCTGGGGGATACATGGGAACTCCCGGGGGTCGTGGGGGGGGTCACGTAGGGGATTATAGGGGCGGCACATGGGGGGATCCCGGGGGTCCCGGTGGGTTGCAGTGAGTAGGGGGCACTGGGGGGTCACGCAGGGGTTGCTGGGGCGTCGCAGGTGTGACCGGGGGGGTCGGGCAGCGGGGGGGTCCCGCGGTTCCGCACCTTCCGTAGCCGCTGTGCGGGACCGAGGCCGCCAGGGGGCGCCACTACCACGACACAGTTTCCGAGCGCGAGCGCCGGGGGGAGGAGCTGCAGCGCGAGGGGGCGGTGCCAGCCCCAGGCCACGCCCAGCACTCCGAGAGGCCGTCGCGTGACCAGGGCCCGCCCCCCGGGCACCTCCTGCGGCAGAATTCATCACGCCCATTCAGAGGCCACGCCCACTCACCGAACACCCGCTTTTCTGCCCCACCCTCCCTCGGCCCCACCCCTTTAACCACGCCCACCTGCACGGCCCCGCCCGCGCGCTCCACGTGCGCCGCCCAGCGCAGCAGCGCCTTCCGCAAGTTCCCGTCGGTGTCGCCGTTGTCGCCGTCCTTGCGGGTCCCGTGTCCACCCTCCAGCGCCGCCGACGCCCCCCGCAACACCCGTGCCCGCGACGCCCCCGGCAGCCGCCCCCACCTGCGGGAGTCGGGGGCGTTGGGGACCGATCCTCCCCTCTCCGAGGGGTCCCATCGTTGGGGACACTCCTGGAAGGGCAAGCCCCACACCCCGGTCACTCACCTCAGGGCAGCCCCACGGGCAGCGGCCACGGCCTGAGCCAGCTCGGGATCACTGGGATCATCCGTGGTCACCAGTGGACTGAGACAGAGACAGGAGACAGGGAGTCAAAGGGCGTTTCTGTGGGAGGGACACCTGGGGGCACAGGGACCCATTGGAGAGAAAGAATCAGGGTCCTGAGGGGGATACAGGACCCTCTGGGAGGATAGGAGGGGGCTGAGAGCACCCGGGGGTGAAGAAGGGGGTGCTGGAGTTGTTGAACCGAGGTGCCAGTGGAGTCCCGGTCTCAGAGTTCTTCTCCTGGGACACCCTAATTTGAGGTTTCCATCCTGGGGAGGGGTACCTGAGCACTTCATCCACCTTGGGGGGCTGTTCCCAGGGGGGGCACCCGAACTCTCGCAGCGCCTGGAGGGAGTGCGGGGGGAGGCAGAGCCCATCTGCAACAGCACAGGACACCCCCACCCTGGGGACCCCCAGGCCCTGCCTCACGCCCCTCCAAACCACTCAGGACCCACCCCAGGAGAGCTCCACATCCCTCCAGCTTCTCCAGGGCTGCCCCAAACCCCCCCACACCCCTCCCAAGCCACCCAGAAATCCCACCAGAGCCCCCTTGGGAGCCCCCACCTCATCCAGGTCAGTGTCCGTGGCCTCGCCAGTGCAGCCCCCACTGGGGTCCAGCAGGTCCAGGGCATTGAGCCACACCAGCCCCTGGGGCAGCCTGGAGAGGGGTCAGTGCTCAGTGCCCAGTGGTCACTGCTGGGCTCAGGGGTCAATGGGCCTGACGGTCACCTGTCCGCCGTGTCCAAAGCCACAGTGATGTCCTGGGCCCAGATGGCGGCAGCGGCGGTTTGGGGCAGTGCCGAGGCCACGGCCACAGCCTCAGTGGGGCCACGCACGGGCATCAGCACCAGCAGTGGCCCCGGGGTCTGGCGGGGCAGGGGACACTCAGAGGGTCCCCAAAAGGCACCCCTGGGCAGCCCCCACCCCAGCTCACCCAGGGGCACCCACCAGCTCCCGCAGGCAGCGCGAGGTTGGGGCCACCCCCGAGATCAGCGTGGGGGGGTAGAAACGATGCTCTCCCTCCAGCAATGGCGGCAGTGGAGCCTGGAAAACCTGGGTAGAAAAAAACAGGGGTCACAACGAGTGAGGAACCCCAAAGTGCTACCTGGGGCATCCCAAAACTGCCCCCAGGGGACCCCCAAATGCCCCCAAAGCTGGTCTCAATATCCAGGAACTCACAACTGCCCTCCCAGGGAACCCTGATGTCCAGGAACCCCCAAATTTTCCCCCAGGAGACGCCTCAAACTCTCCCCCAGGTGACTCCAATGTCCAGGAACTCTCAAACTTGACCCCACCATATGGAAACCCCCAAACGTCACATCCACCTCCCCACCCTCCCAACCCCTTTGTGTCGTCCCAATGTCCCCATGGCCACCCCAGCCCTGGCTCCCTTTGTGTATCCCCTCACCTGAGCTCCCTCTTCCTGTGCCTCCTGCACCACCTGCTCAGGCGGGCAGGTCCCAGGGGGCAGCGGCCCCACCTCCGTTTTGGGGTCCATGGGGTCCCCGAGCCGCAGCCCCCTGAGCTGGGCCTGGAGCCGCCGCTCCAGCGCTGCTACCACCGTGTCCTGAGCCAGCACCACGCACCCCCCACACGGGAACTGGGGACACCAGGAGGGACATCAGGGCAGCCTGGGACACTCCAGGGACTCCTCTGAAAAACTCACAGCAACCTCCCCAAAAAAACCCCAAAAACCTCCTGAAAAGAACCCACAACCACCCCCCAAAAAAAAACTATGAGAAACTCTTAACTCCCCCAAAACTCCTGAAACCTCCCCTCCAAAAAACCTCCCCAAAGCCCCCCCGGGAGCCCCCAGGCCCCACCAGCGCCGGGGGGGTGGCAGCGGTGGCAGCGATGGCAGCGGCTGCGCTGTCCAGGTCGGCCGAGTCGAGGACGATGACGACAATGCGGCCGCCCCGGGGAGCCCCCAGGCGCGGCCCCTGGCACGGAGACCCCCACACCAGGGCCTGCAGCTCCTCCTGGAGAACAGGGGACAGGCTGTGGGGACACACCCAGGGACCCCCAAATTGGGGGAGGGAGGGGGAGGGGGAGCACCAGGCCCCCCGTTGTCACCTCCCATTGCTGTGAGGTCGCCGTACCTGGGGGGCTCCGAGGAAGGTGACAGAGGTGATCTCCGGGTGGGCACGCAGGGCTTGGCACAGCCCTGGGGGTCCCACCAGGACGTTGAGGACCCCGGGGGGCAGCACCGCCCCCTCCTCACTGAGCTCCCCCAGCAGCAGCAGCGGCAGAGCCACAGCCGGGGGGGACAGGACCAGAGCTGTGTTCCCTGTGGGGACACCCCAAAACGGCTGGGACACCCCACAGGGACATTGGGGAGCCCCCCACACCCCGATCCACCTTCGTCCCCTTTGTTGAGCTCCCCCTTGCCCCCTGCATCACCAGCTGCCCCCAGCTGTCCCCCCACTCCACTCACCCATGGCCAGGAGCGGCCCCAGTTTCCAGAGCAACTCCGGCAGCGAGCAGGGACCCCCCAGGACCACGGCCACCACCCCTAGGGGGACACACCGCAGGTCAGAGGACACGGGGAGGGCACAGGGGACAGCGTGGGGACAAGGGACACTCACCCATGGGGGTCCAGCCCTCCTGGCCAGGGAAGCCGAGCTGGGCCCCCCCTGCGGGCACCTGGAGCAGCCGCCGTGCCAGGTCCAGGTCTGCTCCAAGGGTCCGGCAGAGCGGCCGCCCCCCGGTCAGGGCCAGCAGGGCCCCCATTGTCCCCCTGCGGTCACCGTCCAGTGTGGCAGCCAGCCTGGGAGGCACCGGGGACACAGGGGGTCAGGGGAGGGGGACAAGAGGGGGACACTGAGGGGACATCAAGGATGGGGAGACATGGGGAGGGCACAGGGGGAGCTCAGAAGGGTTTTGGTCACCCGGGGTCACCTGGGGTCACACTGCTACAGGAGACAGAGGGAAGTGGGACAGGTCAAAGGTCACATGAGGGGTGCAAATAAGGTCACCAGCGGTCACAGGGTCACTCACCGGCTCAGGCACTGCCCCCGCTGGGGCCCCCCCAGGCTCACCCAGGCCTTGGCTGCTGCTGCCGCTGCCGCCACCGCCACGGCCAGGTCCGAGCTGTCCCCTGCCGGCACCACTGCCACTGTCCGGCCTGGTGACAGACGGTGTGACAGGGACTGGCCACTGACTGCCATGCTGACCACAAACCCTGATGCCAACTCCATGACCCTGCCCTTATCCCTGACCCCAATTCCTGACCTCTGACCCCTGGCCACAGTCCTGATTTGGACCAGTGACCTCAAATCTGTGACCTTGACCCTTAATCCCTGTCCCCTCCCCGTACCGGTGGTGGCCTCCTGGCACTCCAGGCTCGTCCTTCCCGGTGGCTTCAGCCACGATCCGTCCACAAAGTGTCCGAGGCTGCGGCCATGGGACTCCAGCCATGCCTGGGGGGGTTGGGGACACCCTTGGTACCCTGCCGGCCCCAGCAAAGCCCCCCGCCCCCACCCAAAGGATCTTGGGGCCATGGGGAGACTTTGACCCTGACACACCCCAAGCGACCCGGGGCTTCCCCCAGGACCCCCCAAGATCCCACAGTGTCCCCACAGTGTCCTCCAGGACACCCCCATCCTCACGGGACCCCCAAAACCCACCCCAATTCCCCCCCAGCTGCCTCTCCCAGTCCCATTATTTGCCTCGGGGACCCCCAAGACCCCGGCCCAGTTCCCAAGAGCCCCTCAAGACCTCCCCGAGATCCTCAGGGACCCCCCAGAAACCCCAGAGCCACCCCAGAACCTCCAGAGCCCCCCCCAGGACCCCCAGGGCCCACCCAGCGGGAACCCCAAATCCCCCCTCACTTCTCCCGGGTTGATCCCGCCGGGGATCGGCCCCTCCTCCATCGTGGCGAATATTTTGGGGACCGGGGGAGCCCCGAGGACCGCCAGAGCCGCCATCGCCGCCGAGGGGCCACCGAGACGGGGCGGGGTTGGACGGAGCGGCCCCCGGGCACCACCGAGACGAGGCCAAAGCGGCCAGAGCGTCCCCTCGTAACCATGGAGACGGGGCCCGCGGGAGCGGAAGTGAGGGCGCGGAAAGAGGCGGCGGCGGCGGTGAGGGCGGCCCAGGGGATCCGGGGGGGTTCGAGGGATTCCGGAGGGGTTTCGGGGGTCCCGGAGGGTTCGGGGGTCCCGAGGGGTTCCCAGGGAGGGTCGCAGAGGCCTCGGTCCATCCCGGGCCTCGAGCGGGGCTGTTCGGCCCCGGATCCTCCCCCATGCCGCTCGCTAAGGCCATGGCGGACCCCTCGCTGCTCTCGGCCGAGCTGGAGGCGGACGAGGAGGAGGAGGCGGCTCTGCGGCGGCTCCTGCTGCAGGTGGGTCCCAGGGGGGGGTCCCGGTCGCGGTTCCGGTGCTGATCCCGGTCCCGGTTCAGCCGCTCCCCCTCATTCCCGCAGGTGACCCCGGACCGGGAGGAGACCCCGCGCCCCGGCCCCGCCCGCGCCGTCACCCCGCAGCCGGGTAAGGGGGTCCTTCCGTGGATTTTGGGGGGGGCTCGAGGGGTCCCCGCAGCCCCCTGATCCCCCCGACCCCTTGCCCCGTGTCCCCCCCGCCAGGGCTGTGCGTGAAGACCCGCGCGGGGGGAGACAAAGTGTTCGTCAACGTTTGTCACTCGCCCGAGGTTCCGCCGCCCCCTCCCGTGTCCCCCCCGGGCCTCCAGAGGCTCCTGCGGGAGCCCCCCGGCCCCGACGGCGGCTTCCGGATCCCGATGAGCCTCGGGGAGCCGCACGCCGAGCTCGACCGAGGTCAGAGACCCCCCGAGCCCTCCCTGTCCCGAGCACCCTCGTGACTGCCGAATTCTCCCTGAGTCTCCTCAAATCCTGCAGCGGGCCAGGGCTGCACCGCCTACGACGTGGTGGTGAATTCGGGCTTTTTCAGGACGCTCCAGGTGAGGGTCAGGATGGGGAAATGGGGGTCTCAGGGCGGTTTGGGGGGCTCTGACCCTTCCGGCCCTCCCAGGCCGATCCTTTGTACCTCGAGTTCTTCCTGACCGTGGCCATGGAGGGACTGTCGGAGAAGTACGGGGTGGAACTGGAGCTCACTGGTAAGACTGGGGGGCACTGGGAGGGCTCAGGTGGGGCTGGGGGGGTCCGGACCCCCCCATGACCCCCCCCATAACCCCTCCAGGCTGGCGGGTGCTGCGGAATCGGAAATTCCTGGGCTCCATCTCGGCTCAAAACATCCGGGCCCAGCCCCGGCCTCACATCCAGGAGCTCCCAGGGTGAGTAGGGACCCCCCAAGACCCACCCACCAAAAAATCCCGGGGCTCTCCCAGCCTGATGTGTGCCCCCCACAGCCCCGCAGACCCCCCGCAGTTTGTGGTGGTGGCTGAGCCCTCGGCCCAGGACCCGAAGGTGCTGCAGGCCCGGGTCCACCTGCCCCAGCTGGTGAGTGGGGGCAACTGGGCAGAACTGGGAGGCGCTGGGGTTGGGTTACGGGGTTCCCCTGATCCCGGGGGGACGTTGTGGGGCAATGCAAGAGGTTGGGAGGCTCAGGGGGTGCTGGAGGGGTGGGATTGGGGGGAGGGTCCCATTTTCATGGGAGGACATTGGGGGCACTGGGGGCTGTGGTAGGAGGGGTTCCCACCATCCTGGGCGGGTTAGAGGGACATTGGGGGGGCTGCCTCTAAACCCCAGAGAGGAGTTGGGGGTGCTGTGGGCGTGTCCTAACCCTGGTCCCGCCCAGGAGGAGGCGGGGTCTCTCTGGCTCGGGCTGAGCGAGGAGCGGCTGCTGCTGGTCCGCCCGCCGCCAGGGGGCGATGCTGCCGGGCAGGGGCCGTGTCCTTCCGCCCGTGAGGGGGCGCTGCTGGAGCTGGGGCTGCCCCTCCCCGCGGACCCCGCGCGGTGCCGCGCGCGCTTCCACCGCCGCTCCAAGGTAACCACGGCGACCGCGGGGACACGCCCCTTTCTGGACGGGGACACGCCCCCTCGGTGAGCACGCCTTGGCGCCCCCTGCAGGTTCTCACCGTGACGATGCCGCTGCGGGCGTGAGGGACGAGGGACCCCCCCCCACGGGACCCCAGAGAGCCTCCAGAGCTGCTCCCGCCCCTCCCCAGGATTCTCCTGGAGCCTTCTGAGCGCTCCAGCCTGGGATCGTCCTGGACTTCCCCTCAGGGACCCACTTCAGGACCTCCGACTCCTTGGGGCCTCACCAGGACACTCCTGGACCCCCCCAGGACCCTGCTGGGCCCTCCACCTCAGGATCGTCCTGGGTTTCTCCTTGGAAATGCCCCTCAGGATCCTTTGGGGCCTTTCTCAGGATGGTCCTCACCATTCAGGGACC
Source organism: Delichon dasypus (assembly GCA_037837765.1). NCBI lineage: Eukaryota > Metazoa > Chordata > Aves > Passeriformes > Hirundinidae > Delichon > Delichon dasypus. The sequence continues at coordinate 31,348 of JBBAXF010000119.1, read as the reverse complement.
CTCCTCACGACCCCCTGATCCCCTCCAGGACTCTCTGGGACGCCCCCCCGGGACCCTCCTGGCCCCTCTTCCTATCCTCCGCATCCCCTTGGGCCCCCCATGCTCCCTTTAACGCCCCCCTTTCCGTTTTTGTATAAAACCCCCCAATAAAAGTTAAACCCAAGCCACGTCTGTGATTGGCCGAGGCCCCCTCCAGGGTGGCTCAGCCCACGCAGGGGGGGATTGAGGGGGATTTAGGTCTGAGCCGGGGCCGGGGGGGCCAGGGGGGACTTCCCAGAGCTTCCCAGGAAGAGGCGAGGGGCCCCAGGAGCCACCGGAGGGGTCAGGGGGCTGCGGGGAGGGAGGGGGGACACCCCCAGCTGACCCCGGGTGTCCCCCGGGTGCCTCTGAAGGGGGACACAGGTGTCCTGGGGGGGGATTCCCTGCGGTCCTTTGGGTCATGGTGCCTTGAGCCGCCATGGAATTCAACAAGGAGGAATTCCGGCGCCAGCTGGGGGCCGGGCTGGGCCGCCTGCACAGGTGAGACTCCAGCTTTGGGGGCACAGGGACATTGGGCGCGGTCCTGGGGGCGTGAGGGGGGTCAGGGCTGAGGGTGTGGATCAGCACAGGGGCAGGTTCTGGCTTTGTCACCCCTCTGTGACAAGAGCGAGAGCCCGGGTGGGAATTTGGGGTCGGCTCATTTGGGGGGGGCTTTTGGGGTGTCCTGCACACGCGTGTGTTGTTTCCCCCCCCAATCCCACGCGTGTCCGTGCCACGCGTGTCCCTGTCCCTGTCCTCGTCCCCTCCCCGGCGCCGCCGCCACAGAGGATTTAGAGCCTTTAATCTGCTGCCACCGCCACCGCGGGGGGGACGCGGGGGGACCTGGGGACACGGTGGGGGGGACAAAGGACACGGGGGACAGGGGAGGGTGGGACCGGGGTGAGCGGAGCCCCGGGCTGACCCCTCCAGGTTCCTGGAGCGGCGCCAGGATGACCCTGAGAGCCTGGAGCTGAGCTCGGGGGGGACGACCCCAACGCCGCCGCGCCCCCCCGTGCTGGACTGCACGTTCTGCGGGCTGCCCCGGCGCTACGGCATCGCCATCCTGTGCGGCATCGGCTTCTGCATCAGCTTTGGCATCCGCTGCAACCTGGGCGTGGCCGTGGTCAGCATGGTCAACCCCAGCCACGGACAGGTACGGGGTCAGCGGGGTCAACCCTGCCCATGAACAAGGGACACGTGGAGTTAATGGGGTCCAGGAATGGGGCCTGGGCAGGAACGGGGACCGGTGTGGGGTCACTGTGGGGGGGCACGGGTGGGGGATGTCTGCGGGACAACAGCCACAGACAGGTGTGGGGGACACACACCTGTCCAGGGTGTGTCTGGGGCGTGTCCTGCCCACCCCACTGACCCCTCCCCACCCTCCCCCAGCACGCCCAGTTCAGCTGGGACCCCGAGACGGTGGGGATGATCCACGGCTCCTTCTTCTGGGGCTACATTGTCACCCAGATCCCTGGCGGCTTCATCGCGCAGAAATTCGCCGCAAACAGGTCGGTGGTGGCCCTGAACGGGCAGGAGGTGCCCCTGAAGGCAGGGGTGGCCCCGAGGGGGTGGCTGTCACCTCCGTGTCCCGTGTGCAGGGTGTTCGGGCTGGCCATTGTGTCCACCTCGGTGCTGAACATGCTGATCCCGTCGGCCGCGCGCACCCACGTCGGCTGCGTCATTGCCGTGCGCGTCATGCAGGGCCTGGTCGAGGTCAGGCCGGTTTTGGGGGGCTTTGGGGTGTTTCCAGGTGTTGGGGGAGATTACCTGCAGAGCTGGGGTGTCTGGGGGTGGCTTGGAGCGGTTTGGGGGGGTTTTGCTGTTTAGCCGGTGGGGTTGGGCTGTGGCCACACTCCCACCAGCCAGGGCGTGGCTGGGGGGTTTTGGGTGTGTCCAGCAGGGTGTGGCCGTGTGGACGTGGCCCAAGCAGACCCTGCCCCTTCCCGCAGGGTGTGACCTACCCCGCCTGTCACGGCATCTGGAGCAAGTGGGCGCCGCCGCTGGAGCGGAGCCGCCTGGCTACCACGGCCTTCTGCGGTACCGGGGGCTACCGGGGCTCGGGGGGCCTCCGGGGGCCGGGGGGGGACTGCGGGGTCTCGGGGGACGTGGACGCCTCCCCTCGCCCAGTGAGCGGGGTCTGACGGGGTGGAGGCTGCACGGGGGTTCTGGGGGTGTCCCTGGGTGTCACCGCTGTCCCCCGGCAGGCTCGTACGCGGGGGCGGTGGTGGCCATGCCGCTGGCCGGGGTCCTGGTGCAGTACACGGGGTGGAGCTCGGTGTTCTACGTCTACGGTGAGGCCCTGGAACCCCGGACCCCCACCAGAACCCTCCAGTGCCCCGTCCCAGTGCCCTCAGTGACCCCAGTGCCCCCCCAGGCAGTTTCGGGGTGTTCTGGTACCTCTTCTGGGTGCTGGTGTCCTACGAGAGCCCCGCAAAGCACCCCACCATCTCCCCCGAGGAGCGCAAGTACATCGAGGAGAGCATCGGCGAGAGCGTGGGCAGCAACCCGCTGCTGGTCAGACTGGGAGTGCTGGAACAGCACTGGGAGCACAGGGCGGGCACTGGTGGTGACACTGGTGGGGGTCACTGGGGGTCACCAGCCATCGGGAGGAAGTCACAGGGGGCCAGGGGTCATTTGGGGTCACAGAAGGGTCACTGGGGCCACTAAAAGGTCACTGTGGCCACCACAGCTGGGGCCACCAAGGCCACGAGCAAGGTCTGGGTGCTGCATCCCATGGCAATTGGGGTCGGACCCAGGCTGGGAGCGGCATGGGGGTCACTCCTGCCGGTCAGCTGGTCACTGGTCAGTCCTTGTCCGCAGCTGGCCACGCCCTGGCGCCACTTCTTCACCTCCATGCCCGTCTATGCCATCATCGTGGCCAACTTCTGCCGCAGCTGGACCTTCTACCTGCTGCTCATCAGCCAGCCCGCCTACTTCGAGGAGGTCTTTGGCTTCGAGATCAGCAAGGTCGGGCCCCAAAAACCCCACAAAACACCCACAAAAAAAACACAAAAAACCCTGCAAAACACCACAAAAACCCCCGCAAAAAAACCCACAAAACACCCCAAAAATCCCTGCAAAAAAGTCCACCAACACCGCCCCCCAAAACCTTCTCCCCGAACTCCACCACAATTCCCAAAGCCCCCCAACCCCCGTGCAGGTGGGGATGCTGTCGGCTCTGCCGCACCTGGTGATGACCATCGTGGTGCCCATCGGCGGCCAGATCGCCGATTTCCTGCGCTCCCGCGGGATTATGTCCACCACCAACGTCCGCAAGATGATGAACTGCGGCGGTCAGTGCGGGGCGGTGGCACGGCGGGGGCACGGCGGGGGCACGGCCGGGGCACGGCGGGTGACGGTGTCCCCCCGCAGGGTTCGGCATGGAGGCCACGCTGCTGCTGGTCGTGGGCTACTCGCACTCGCGGGCCGTGGCCATCTCCTTCCTGGTGCTGGCCGTGGGCTTCAGCGGCTTCGCCATCTCTGGTGGGGACAGGGGACAGCGGGGGGGCAGGGAGGGCGGGGGACACGTGTGACACCCCCGACACCCCCCGGCAGGGTTCAACGTGAACCACCTGGACATCGCCCCGCGCTACGCCAGCGTCCTCATGGGGCTGTCCAACGGCGTGGGGACGCTGTCCGGCATGGTGTGTCCCCTCATCGTGGGGGCTCTCACACGCCACAAGGTGCAGGGGGAACAGGGGGGAACAGGGGGGCAGAAGGAGACAGGGAGGGACAGAGGGACACGAGGGGACAGAAGGACACGGGGGGACAGTGGGACATAAGTGGGGCAGTGGGACATGGGGGGACAGTAGGACATGGGGGGGACAGAAGGACATGGGGAGGGACAGAGGGACACGGGGAGGGGCAGAGGGACACTGTATTACAGAGGGACATGGGGGAGACAGGGACATTGGGAGGGACATTGGGAGGGACGGAGGGACACGGGGAGGGGCAGAGGGACACGGGGAGGGGCAGAGGGACATGACTGGGGCAGTGGGACATGGAGGGGACACGGGGGGACATTGGGAGGGACAGAGGGACACGGGGGGACAGTGGCACCGGGGGTGACGCACGAGTTTTGGGGGTCGCATTGCTCCCTGTCACTCACTCTGTGCTTGGCCCCGCCCACTTGCTTCGGCCCCGCGTTGCCCCCGCCCCTTATTTTCCCGCCCTTCCTTTGGCCACGCCCCCTCATTTCCCCGCTCTATCCACTGGCCGCGCCCCTTTCCCATTCTCCCGTTCACGCCCCCTGGGCCCCGCGCGCTCCCCGCGCTGATTGGCCGGCGCGGGGCGGTGGCGGGCGTTGATTGGCGCAGACGCGCGAGGAGTGGCAGTGGGTGTTCCTGATCGCCGCGCTCGTGCACTACGCGGGCGTGGCTTTCTACGGCGCCTTCGCCTCGGGGGAGCCGCAGCCGTGGGCGGAGCCGCCGCGGGAGGAGGCGGAGCCGCTGGCGCCGGGCGGCCTGGGCAGCGACGAGGAGGAGGAGGAGGAAGGCGAGGAAGGAGGAGTCGGCGGGGGTGGACCCCCGGGGGGACCCCCCGCGAGCTACGGGGCCACCGGCACCACCCCGGCCCCCGGGACCCCCCAAGGGTGACGCTGGACGCCCGCTGGGATGTGCTCCAAAGAACCTCATCGCCCCCAAGGGAAGCCCCGAGACCTCCGGGGTCCCGCCGGGGAGCCCCGGCCCTCCTCCCGTGCCCCCCGAGACCCCCGAAAGCCGAGCCCCCCCTCCGCTGTACATATATAAATACAAGGAGCGGCCACTGGAGCTTGCGGAGTGCTGTACTGGGGGCACTGGGAGGGACTGGGAGAGCAGCTGTGAGGTACTGGGGGGCACTGGAGGCGGTTCTGGAGGGGTTTTCCGGCCCGCCCCCCCCCAATTTCGCCCTCAATGGCTTCCGCCGGCGCCGCTTCGCGCCCTCTTTGCGTCATGACGTCACTTCCGCCCCTGCACTGGCCCCCGCCGCCGGAAGTGTCGACCCCGCGGCGCGCGGTGGGCGGGGCCTCTTTGGCGAGCGGGCGGCGGCCATGGCGGAGCCGCGGGTGCGGCGCGGGGGGATCCGGGGGCGCTTCGGGGGATCCGGGGGTCCCGGGAGAGCTCCGGAGGGTTTTGGGAAGGGGCTGAGCACCAAGGGGGATGCGGGGGACGGCGGGCGGGCGGCGGGAGGCGCGCGGGGCACGGCCACGTGGAGGCCCCTCGGTGCGGCCTAACCCCGGTAAGGCCCCGCCGCGGCGAGCCCTCACCCGGCGCTCCCGGTGCCGCAGGTTCTGGTGATCGACGGCCGCGGGCACCTCCTGGGCCGGCTGGCGGCGATCGTGGCCAAGCAGGTGCTGCTGGGTGAGTGCGGGTCCCCTTGCCGGGATCGCCGGGCCCCCGCGCCGTGATGAGCCCTCTCGGCTGTCGAGTTTGGCGACAATGAGAGCCGCCAGCATGCACTACCAGCTGAGCGCGGGGGCTTCGGCGGCGGGGAACGGGGGAACGGGGGGAAGGACCGGGCTCTGACCAGCGCTGTCCCCAGGCCGCCGCGTGGTCGTGGTTCGCTGCGAGGGCATCAACATCTCGGGGAACTTCTACCGCAACAAGCGTGAGTGCGGGACCCCGGCTGGGGAAGAGATCCTCGGCGTGGGGGGAAATCCCGGGTTTTGGGGACAGATCCCGGGTTTTGGGGAGAGCTCCCGGGTGGTGGAGAAGCTGTGGGAAGTTTCCAGAAGGTCGTGGGTTCTCCGTGCACTCCAGGACCCTCCCTTTTTGGGGGGATTTGCCTTTTCCCATCCCAGCAAAGCCCCCGACGATTCCCGAACTCCTTTTCTGAGCGGTTCCATTCTGTTTTTCCCCGCCCCAGTGAAGTTCCTGGCGTTCTTGAGGAAAAGGATGAACACCAACCCCTCCCGGGGCCCGTTCCACTTCCGAGCCCCCAGCAGGATCTTCTGGCGCACGGTCCGAGGTGAGCGGGGACCCCCCGAGCCCTCCCCGAAAGATCCCCGGGATTTGCCCTGATCCCAGTGTTTTTACCCCAAACCTAGGGATGCTGCCCCACAAGACCAAGCGGGGCCAGGCGGCCCTGGAGCGGCTCAAGGTGTTCGATGGGATCCCTCCGCCCTACGACAAGGTGGGAGCCCCAAACGCAGCCCCGAAATTCCCAAATTTCCCCAAAATCTCTCCCCCAAACCCCGGTGTCAATGATGCCACCTTTACCTACATTGTTTGAGTTTTCCTGAGAAAAACCCGAAATCCTGAGACACCTGGGACCCCAGGAAGCCACCCCAAAACCCCTGGGGGACCCTGAAAGACCCCCAAATCCCCCAATTTTCCAGCGCAAGCGGATGGTGGTGCCGGCAGCCCTCAAAATCATCCGGCTCAAACCCACGCGCAAGGTGAGCACAGGGGTGCTGCCTGGGGTTTTAGGGTGTTTTTATGGGATTTTGGTGGCTGTTAGAGTATTTTAGGGGAGAGTTAATGGAGTCTTTAAGGGTTTTATGGGATTTCTGCTGCACTTTACAGTATTTGGGCAGGGCTTTAGGGGGATTTGGGAGAATTTTATGGTATTTTAGGGGTGTTTGGGGTGGTTTTATGGGATTTGGGAGGGTTTCATGGGCTTTGGGGCCCCCCTGAGCTCCCGGTGCCCCCCAGTTTGCCGTGCTGGGCCGGCTGGCGCACGAGGTGGGCTGGAAGTACCGGGATGTGACGGAGGCACTGGAGGAGAAGAGGAAGGAGAAGGCGAAGCTCCGGTACAACAAAAAGAGGAAGATGATGGTGAGGAAAATGGGGAAAACATCCCCAAATGCCTCGGGATGCCGGGGAGAGGACCCCAAAACAGGGAGGGTCCAAAGCCGGGAAGGGCAAATCCCAGGATTGAGGTGTGGGACTCAAAAACCAGGGTGGGAAAGGTGTAAAGCCAGGGGAAAAACCCTAAAACCAGGGGGGTGAGACCCCAAATCCTGTGAGAATTCAATGGGGGGGTGCTGGGAGGGAATTGGGGACCTCTCGATCCCTGTTTTTTCCCCTGTTTTTCCCTGATTTCCCTGTTTTCTCCCGTTCAGAGCCTGCGCCGCCGGGCCGAACGCAATGCCGAGAAGAAAGCAGCACCGTTCACTGCGGTGCTGCGGCAGCACGGGCTGCTGCTGTAATAAATCCAAACTGGGACGGACTGGGAGCGTGCCTGGCTCTTACTGGGACGGACTGGGAATGACCGGGTCAGGTTTGGGGGAGATTTTGGAGCTTTTATTGAGCCACAGGCAGGCGACACCCGAGCTGCCATGGTCAGCCCGGGGTCACTCGGGGGTCACTGGTCACTCCTGGGGTCCCACCGGGGGTCCCACCCCCACCTGTGCCCGAGCCTCATCCAGCAGCCGCGCGATGATCTCGCTCTCGGCCAGTGGCATCTCCGGGCTCTCGGTCAGTCCTGGGGGGCACGGGCGGGGTCAGCACCCCCCAGACACTCCCCAAAGCCCGAGGTCACCCCAGAACCCTGCAATTTCACCCAAACCCCAAGGATTTCACACCAAACCCCCTGGGATTTCACCCCAGAGCCCGCGCGTCCCTCACCCTGCAGCAGGCACTCCCGCACGTGCTGTGCCTCGTAGCGCAGCCCGGTGCTGTGGGGGAAGTTGAGGGCTCGGCCGGGGGGGGCAGCGGGAAGCGCTCGCGGTGCCCCCCCCAGAGCAGCTCCGTGGGGCAGTTCATGTGGCTGGGGAGCTGTGGGGGGCACAACGGGGGGGTAAAAAAGATGACCCAAAGAAGACCCAAACCCCGAAATACCCTGGCGCACAAAAAAACCACAGAATCCCGAAAAACCTTAAACAGTAAAACAAACCCAAAACCCTCAAAACAACGCACCCCCCCCTTAAAAAAAAAAAACAACAAACCCTAAAATAAACCCTCAAAACCAACCAAAAAAAAAAAAAAGTAAAATCAAGGTTTTCTCTGCCCAAATTTGGAAATTTTTAACCCCAAGGCAGTGTTCTGTTCTTTTTCCCCCCATTTTTGGGGTCGCCCCCCCGGTTTTTGGGGTCACCTGGGCACAGCCCTTGGGCCCCCCCAGGGCCGCTCCCCCCGGCAGCTCCGCGGCCATGGAGAAGGTGAGCGCGGCCAGGCCCCGCCCGGGGAACTCGAGCGTCACCGCCACCGACTCGTCCACGCCTGGGAAACGGGGAGAAACCGGGGGGAAACGGGGGAAAAATGGGAATAATGAGGGGAAAAGTGGGTGAAGGGGGTATGGGGGAAAATGGAACAATTGGGACAGGAGGGGAAGGAAAGTAGGAAAAATGGGGAAATAGTGACCCCAGTCCTTCCCAGTGCCCCCAATCCCTCCAAGCCCCTCCCAATCCCATCCCAGTGCCCCCCAGTCCCTCCAACCCCCTCCCAGTTCCCTCCCAGCTCCTCCCACTGCCCCCCAAACCTGTCCCAGTCCCTCTCAGCCCCTCCCAGTGCCCCCGGTCCGTACCGGTGGGGTGCAGCACGCCGTGGGCCCGCAGGGCGGTGGGGGCTCGCCGCCCCCCAGCAGGCCAGTGCCATCTGCAGCCCGTAGCCCCCCAGGTCCAGCAGAGCCCCCCCGCCCAGCCCCGGCTCGCGCAGCCGCGGGACCCCCCCCAGGTTAAAGCCGAGCTCCCCCCGCAGCACCAGGGGGGTCCCCAGAGCCCCCCCGGCTGCCAGAGAGCGCAAGCGACGCCAGGCCGGGAAAAAACGGGTCCAGAAGCCCTGTGGGAGAGAGGGAGATGGGAATGGGGAAAGCTGGGCAGACTGGGGGGGACTGGGATTGGGGGATACTGGGGGGACTGGGGGTCTGGGAATGTTTGGGGGGACTGGGATTGGGGGAAACTGTGAGCACCGGGAACAGGAGCAGTGGCATACTGGGATGACAGGGACTGGGAGCACTGGGAGCGCTGGGCCGGGTCACACGGCCATCACCTCCATCAGGAACACGCCGCGCTCTCGGGCCGTCGCCACGAGCTGCGCAACCTCGCAGGCCCCGAGCGCCATCGGCTTCTCCATCAGCACGGCGCGGCCCCGGCGCAGGAACAGCAGCCCCGTGGGCAGGTGTGCGGGGTTCACCACGCCCACGTACACCACGTCTGCGGGGACACCCCCAAAAAAACCCATCAGAAAACCCCAATTCCCCTCCAGCACCAAAAACCCCATCAGGGAGCACCAAAAATACCCAGAAGCCCCCCAAAATACCCCCAAAGGTCTCTCGGGACACCCCCAAACCCCTGATGGATCCCCAACCCTTGTGGGTCTCACCCAGGTCTGGGTCCTCGGCCAGCTCCTCGTAAGATCCATACGCTCGGGGCACCCCAAAGCGCCGGGCAAAGGCCTGGCGCGCCCCAAATCCCGGGCAGCCACGGCCGCCACCTGTGGGGACACAGCCGGGGGTCGCGGACACCCCGGAATGCCGGGGACACCCCAAAATCCTCACCCAGATTCAGGGGCTCAAGGGGCAGGGGGGAATATCCCGATATTTGGGACACCAGGTCTACCCAGGCAATGGAATCACGCGATGGGGGAGGGACACGCCCAGGTGTTTTGGGGACACGCCCAGGTTTTAGTGGGGGGGCTCCCAGGGATTTTTGGGACTCCCAGGTTTCGGGGGGCTCCCTGGGTTTCGGGGGTCCCCTCCCTCCCTCCGTCCCCCGCGGTGTCACCGTGTGCTCCGTGGGGGGCAGGGTCTTGAGGGCCAGCACGAAGTCGTGGCAGATGGCCCCGGCCGAGCAGATGCCCCAACGGGTGGGGCCGGGGGGCGGCCCCGGCTCGGCTTTGGGGGGCTCCGGGGCGGGGCAGGGCTCCGGTTCTCGCTCCGTGTCCCGCTCCATGTCCCGATCCAACGTCCCAATCCCGGTCCCGGTCCGTGCCCGCGCTTGCCGGGGCACGAACGGGGCCGCGCCCGCCCCACCCCCCGCGTGGGAAGCTCCCCGCGCCCCTCCCCCCCACCCACGCACGGGTGGGGGAGGGGGCACCCCCAAAAAAGGGGAGGGGGCGAGGGCGGAGGGGGGACACCCCAAAAAGGGGAGGGGGCGCAGGAGCCGCCCCTGGGAGCCCTCGGAAGGAGATGGAGATTTGGGGGACCCTGGAGTTTGGGGGGATCCCTGGATTTTGGGGATTTCACGGGTCCTGGGGATTTTGTGAGTAATTTTGGGGGTCCTGGGGATTTTGGGGTCCCAGAATTCCGTGGATTTTGGGGGGGAGATTTCTGGGGTTCTTGGGTTTCGGGGATTTTGGGGCGATTTTGGGGGATTTTGGGGCGGTTCCATTCAGGAGGTGAGGCCGGGGCGTGGAGCCGTCCCCGCACGTGCTGGGGCCCTGCCCCTCCGCGCAACGCGGCGCTCCCATTGGTCAGAGCCCGCAGGAAGGCGTGGCCAGTATGCAAATGAGTAGGGCGGGGACGAAGTTTTATTGGCTGCTCGTGGGCGTGGCCTCGTGGGGGCGGGGTGCGCCCCGTTCCCGCCGATTCGCCGCGGACCGGCGCTCGATGATTGGCTGCCCGCGGGGGCGGGGTGGGATGGCGCATTCTTATTGGTCGGCGGAGAGGGCGGGGTACGGCCGCGCGTTTCTATTGGTCGGTCCGGCGGCGGGCAGACGGGACGGAGCTCTGCCATTGGCGGAGAGCGGGAGGGGCGGGACCAGAGCGATGGCGGCGGCGGCGCTGCGGTCCCGGGGCGGCGGAGCGGTGAGAGCGGGGGGAACCAGTGCGACCAGTGACCCCAGTGACCCTCCCAGTAACCCCAGTGACCCCAGTGACCCCATTAACCCCTCCCAGTAACCCCAGTGACCCCATTAACCCCTCCCAGTAACCACAGTGACCCTCCCAGTGCCCCCAGTGACCCCTCGGTGCTCCCAGTGCCACCAGAGTCACCTCCCAGTGCCACCACTGACCCCTCCCAGTGCTCCCAGTGACTCCTCCCAGTGACCTCCTGCTGCTCCCAGTGCTCCCAGTCCCCTCCCAGTCCCCATGGACCGTACTGGAGCCGCTCCCAGTCCTTCCAGTTCCCCCCAAGACCTTCCCAGTTCCACTCAGGCCGTGCTGGGTCTCATCCCAGTGCTCCCAGTGCCCATTCCGGTGCTCCCAGTGCCTTCCAGTGCCCCCCAGTTTCTCCCAGTGACCATCCCTCCCAGTGACCATCCCACTGCTCCCAGTGCCCCCCAGTCACTCCCAGTGACCATCCCAGTATCCCAGTGCCTGCCAACCCCTCCCAGTGCCTTTCCCAGTGCCCCCCAGTTGCTCCCAGTGCCCCCCAGTCCCTCACAGTGACCGTCCCAGTGCCTTCCCGGTGCCCCCCTGTTGCTCCCAGTTCATCCCAGTGCCCCCCCCCAACCCCTCCAGTTCCTCGCAATTCCTCACAGCCCTCCCAGTGCCCGTCCCGGTGCTCCCAGTGCTTTCCCAGTTCCTCCCAGTCCCTCCCAGATCTTCTCAGTGCCCCCCCAGTCACTTCCACTCTCTCCCAGCACCCCCCAGTAGCTCCCAGTCTCTCCCAGTCGCTCCCAGTCTCTCCCAGTTGCTCCCAGTCACTCCCAGTAGCTCCCAGTCTCTCCCAGTGCCCCCCCAGTCTCTCCCAGTAGCTCCCAGTCGCTCCCAGTCGCTCCCAGTCGCTCCCAGTTGCTCCCAGTCCCGCGTGTCTCCTGCAATGGCGCTGCCTGGGGGGGTCAAAGTCCAGCTGGGGGGGCAGGGGAGGGGCAGGGCCTGGACCCCTCCCCCCCCATGGCCACGCCTTCCCCGCCACTGGGGCAAACTGGGGCAAACTGGGGCAAACTGGGTCCAAAATGGGGTAAAATGGGGCCAAACTGGGGGAAATTGGGACAAAATGGGGAAAATTGGGGCAACTTGGGCACAGCCGGGGTAAAACGAGTTAAAACGGGACCAAACTGGGCCAAACTGGGCCAAACTGGGCCAAACTGGGAGTTTGTGTCCCTCCCCCAGGTGTTGGCGACGCTGCTGCGGCCCCGGCGCGGCTACAACAGCACCTTCCGGGTGAGCGGGGGGGCCGGGACCCCGAAACACCCCAAAACCCTGCTGGGAACCCCAAAACCACACCCAGAGCCAAAAAAAACACCCAAAACCCTGCTGGGACCCCCAAAACCCTGCTGGGACCCCCAAAACCACCCCCAAAACCCTGCTGGGACCCCCAAAACCACACCCAGAGCCAAAAAAACACCCAAAACCCTGCTGGGACCCCAAAACCCTGCTGGGACCCCCAAAACCCTGCTGAGAACCCCAAATCCACACCCAAAACCCTGCTGGGACCCCCAAAACCCTGCCAAGACCCCCAAAACCACACCCAGAGCCAAAACAACACCCAAAACCCTGCTGAGAAACCCAAAACCACACCCAAAACCCTGCTGGGACCCCCAAAATCACACCCAGAGCCAAAAAAACACCCAAAACCCTGCTGAGACCCCCAAAACAACACCCAAAACCCTGCTGGGACCCCCAAAACCAAACCCAGAGCCAAAAAAACACCCAAAACCCTGCTGGGACCCCCAAAACCCTGCTGAGAACCCCAAATCCACACCCAAAACCCTGCTGGGACCCCCAAAACCCTGCCAAGACCCCCAAAACCACACCCAGAGCCAAAACAACACCCAAAACCCTGCTGAGAAACCCAAAACCACACCCAAAACCCTGCCGGGACCCCCCAGTGACCCCGACCCCCCCCAGGCATCGGAGCTGGAGCTGGAGCGCTCGGGGACCCCCGGGACCCCCCCGGCCCCCCAGGACCTGGTGTTCGGGAAGGTTTTCACCGACCACATGCTGACGGTGGAGTGGAGCCGCGCCGAGGGCTGGGGCCGCCCCAAAATCCGCCCCTTCCAGGAGCTGCGGCTGCACCCGGCCTCCAGCGCCCTGCACTACGCCGTGGAGGTCAGGGCGGCACGGAACAACCCCAAAATAGCCCCGAAAAAAGACCCAAAAATCGCCCAAAAGCACACAATAATCACCCCAAACCCTGCACTACGCCGTGGAGGTCAGGGCGGCACGAAACCCCCCAAAATAACCCCCCAAAACACCCCAAGAATCACCCAAAAACACACAAAAAACCACCTTGAAATCATCCAAAACAATCACATAAAAAACAGCCCAAAAATCACCCAAAACTATCACATTAAAAACAGCCCAAAAATCACCCAAAAACACCCCAAACCCTGCACTACGCCGTGGAGATCAGGGCAGCGTGAAACACCCCCAAATAACCCCCCAAAAATCACATAAAACCACAAAAAAACCACCCTGAAAATCACCTGAAACCACCCAAAAATCACCCTGAAAATCACCCCAAAAACCACCTAGAAATCATCCCAAACGTCACCAAATAAAATCACCCAAAAACACCCCAAACCCTGAACTACGCTGTGGAGGTCAGGGCGGCCTGAAACCACCCCAAAATTCACTGAAAAATCACCCCAAAAGCGCCCTGAAAATCACCTCAAAATCATCCCAAAAATCGCCTCAGAAACACCCCAAAAACACCCCATGAACCCAAAAATCACCTTGAAATCGTCCCAAAAACTACACAAAAACCACCCCAAATCCATCCCAAAATACCCCCAAACCTCCCCACACCCCCAAACCCTCCCCACACCCCCAAAACCTCTCCGCAGCTCTTTGAGGGTCTCAAGGCTTTTCGGGGGGACGACGACAAAATCCGGCTTTTCCGCCCCGAGCTGAACATGGAGAGGATGCGGAGATCGGCCCGCAGGGTCTGCCTGCCCGTGAGTGCCCCCGAAATCCCCAAAACCACCCCAAAACCACCCCAAAACAACCCCAAAATAATTCCAAAATAACCCTCAAAAACACCCCAAATTAACCCCCAAAATAACACCAAAATAACACTGAAATAACACCGAAATAACCCCAAACCCCTCACAAAATAACCCCAAAATAACTCCAAAATAACCCCAAAAAATAACCACAAAATAACCCCAAAATAACTCCAAACTGGCCCCAAAACAACCCCCTAAATAACCCCAAACTGCACCCAAAAAAACCCAAATTATCCCCAAAATCCTCCCCTGAGGGTCTCCCTGCCCATGAGTGGGACGCCTCCCCCAAAAAATCCCCAAATAACCCCAAACGCCCTCAAAATCCCGGCTCTGAGATCCCCCAAAACCCCGCCCCAAAATAACCCCAAACCCTCTCAAAAATCACCCCTGAGGCTCCTGAAAAAAAAACCAAAATTAAAAAAGAACCACAACAGTCCCTCCCAGCGCTCACAGTGCCAATCCCCGTCCCTAAAAGCGCTGCTTTTCACCCAAGAAGTGCAGGGAATTTTCCTCCCAGTCCCTCCCAGTCCCTCCCAGTCCCTCCCAGTCCCACTTTCCCCACCATTTCCCCTCCCCAAATGCCGTCCCCTCACTCGAAACCCCCCAGATTTGCCCCAAACCCCCTCCCAGTTCCCCCCCAGTCCCTCCCAGTTCCCCCCCAGTCCCTCCCAGTTCCCCCCAGTTCTCTCCCAGTCCCTCCCAGTCCCCCCCAGTCCCTCCCAGTTCCCCCCCAGTTCCCCCCCAGTTCCCCCCCAGTTCCCCCCCAGTCCCCCCCAGTACCCCCCAGTTCTCTCCCAGTTCCCCCAAGTCCCTCCCAGTTCCCCCCCAGTTCCCCCCCCAGTCCCCCCCAGTACCCCCCAGTTCTCTCCCAGTTCCCCCAAGTCCCTCCCAGTTCCCCCCAGTTCCCCCCCAGTTCCCCCCAGTTCCCCCCCAGTTCCCCCCCAGTTCCCCAGTCCCTCCCAGTTCCCTCCCAGTTCCCCCCAGTTCCCCCCCAGTACCCCCCAGTTCTCTCCCAGTTCCCCCAAGTCCCTCCCAGTTCCCCCCCAGTCCCCCCCAGTCCCCCCCAGTTCCCCCAGTGCTCCCAGTTCGCCCGCAGGAGTTCGACGGCCGGGAGCTGCTGGAGTGCATCCGGGCGCTGGTGCGGCTCGAGGGGCGCTGGGTGCCCCGGGACCCCCAGAGCAGCCTCTACATCCGTCCCACCTTCATCGGCACCGAGGTGGGGGACGGGGGACTGGGGGTGAATTGGGGGGGATTTGGGGTTTGGGGGGATTTTGGGTGGGGTTTGGGGTGATTTTGGGTGCTTTCAGGTGATTTCGGGAGGGATTTGGGGGTAATTTCAAGGGATTTCGGGATGACTTCAGGTGATTTGGAGGGGATTTGGGGTGATTTGGGGGGTATTTCAGTTAATTTCGGGGGTATTTTGGTTACTTTCAGGGGTATTTGGAGTGGTTCCGGGTGCTTTGGGGGGATTTGGGATGATTCTGGTGATTTAGGGGGTGATTTTGGGGGTATTTCTGTTGATTTCGGGGGTATTTGGGTGGTTCTGGGTGCTTTGGGGTGATTCGGAGCTATTTGGGCTGATTCTGGGGGTATTTCGGTTAATTTGGGGGTGATTTTGGGGGTATTTCGGGGGTATTTGGGGTGGTTCTGGATGTTGTGGGGTGATTTTGGTGGTATTTCGGTTCGTTTCGGGCTGATTTTGAGGGTATTTCTGTTGATTTCGGGGGTATTTGGGGTGGTTCTGGGTGTTGTGGGGTGATTTTGGTGGTATTTCGGTTCGTTTCGGGCTGATTTTGAGGGTATTCCTGTTGATTTCGGGGCTCTTTGCGGCGGTCCCGGTGATCCTGGGGGTCCCGGCGCGCCTCCCTGAGCCGTCCGTGTGTCCGCAGCCCACTCTGGGGGTCGCGCCCCCCGGGCGGGCGCTGCTCTTCGTGCTGCTGTGCCCGGTGGGTCCCTACTTCCCGGGGGGGCTCTTCGCCCCCGTGCGCCTGCTGGGCTAAGACCCCTCGGGGCACGTGCGGGCCTGGCCGGGGGGCGCCGGCCACTGCAAACTGGGGGGGTCAGTGCCCGCGGGGGGCTCGGGGGCTCCGGGGGGGATTTGGGGTTATTTGGGGGGGGGGGGATTTGAGGGTTTCGGGGAGTGGGGTTGGGTTTTTTGGTCAGGAGGATTTTGAGGGTTTGGGGGTGGAATTCGTTTTGGGGTTTTTTGTTTTGTTTTTTTTTTTGTTGTTTTTGGTTTTTTTTGTTTTGGATGTTTTAAGTTTTTTGGGGGGAGGATTTTGAGGGTTTTTTGTGGGGGATTTGGGGGGAATTTGAGGGTTTTTTGGGGGTGGATTTGTTTTGGGGGGGGGGTTTGGTTTTTTTGATGGGAGGATTTTGAGGTTTTTGTGGGGAGGTTTTGGGGGGTGGATTTTGGTTTTTGTGGCGGGAGGATTTTGAGGTTTTTTGGGGGAGATTATGGGCTTTGGGGGGGTTTTGGTTTTTTTGGGGAGATTATGGGTTTTTTGGGGGGATTTTGGTTTCTTTGGCAGGAGAATTTGGGAGTTTTGGGGGGGATTTTGTTCTTTTCGCAAAGGGGATCTGAGCGGTTTGCAAGGGGGGCTTGGGGGATTCTTTGGGGGGAGCTTTTTGGTTTTTTGGGGGGTCCCCCAAGCCGCGCCCCCTCCCCAGGAATTACGGGCCGTGCCTGGAGATGCAGGAGGTGGCGCGGGCCCCGCGGGTGCCAGCAGGTGCTGTGGCTGCACGGCCCCGAGTGTCACCTCACCGAGGTGGGCACCATGAACCTCTTCGTCTTCTGGGAGCGCCCGGACGGGGGTACGGGGGATCGGGGGGCTCCGGGGGGGTTTGGGGGGTCCTGGAGGGGATCGGGGGGGTCCCAGGGGGTCGGGAAAGGCCTGGGAGGGGATGGGATGTGACTGGGACAGGAGGTGACAAAGCCCCCCCCAGGGTTTGGGGGGTCCCGGGGGGGTTTTGGGGGGTCCTGGGGGGGATTTGGGGGGTCCTGGGGGGGATTTGGGGGGTCCCGGGGGGTTTTTGGTGGGGTCCTGGGGGGGGGTTGGGGGTCCTGGGGGGGATTTGGGGGGTCCTGGGGGGATTTGGGGGTCCTGGGGGGGTTTTGGGGGGGTCCCAGGGGGGATTTGAGGTGTCCGGGGGGGTTGGCAGGGATTGAGGGGTCCTGGGCGGGGGTCAGGGGGAGGGGTTAAGGGTCGTGGGGGGTGGGGTCTGGGCTGGTCTGGGGGTCCCGGGGGGCTCAGGGGGTGACCGAACCCCCCCTGCCCGTGTCCCCCCAGGGCTGGAGCTGGTGACGCCCCCCCTGGACGGGCTGATCCTGCCCGGGGTGACCCGGCAGAGCCTCCTGGAGCTGGCCCGGCAGTGGGTACGGGGCTGGGGGGCTCGGGGGGGCTCCGGGGGGGTCGGGGGGAGTCAGGAAGAGTTTGGAAAAGGTTCAGGAAATTCGGGAAGGGGGTCTAGAGAGGATTTGGGGAGGGGTTTGTGTGGGTTTGGGGCGGGTTTGGGGGGGTCTCTGAGGTTTTACGGGGTCTGGGGGCTGCGGACCCCCCCCGAGCCCCCCGAATTTCCCCCCCAGGGTGAGTTCGAGGTGCGCGAAGCCCCCCTGCCCATGGGCAGCGTCCTGGGGGCGCTGCGGGAGGGGCGGCTGCGGGAGATGTTCGGCGCCGGCACCGCCTGCGTGGTCTGTCCGGTGGGGGAGATCCTGTACCAGGACAAGGTTTGGGGGTCCCGGGGGTCTGGGGGGGTCCCGGGGGTCTGGGGGGTTTGGGGGGCCGGGGTGTCTGGGGGGTTTGGGGGTTGTGAAGAATTTTGGGGTTTTGGGGAGGTTGTGGGGTTTGGGGAGGTGTTTTGGGGGGTCCGGGGGGAATCTGGGGGGGATTTTGGGGGTCCCAGGGGGAGTTTTGGGGTCCCGGTGACGCCCCCCACGTGTCCCCCTGCCCCTAAAGCTGCACCCGGTGCCCACCATGGAGAACGGGCCCAGAGTGGCCGGGAGGTTCCTGCGGGAGCTGAGTGACATCCAGGTGACAGCGGGAGGGAGATCGGGGAATTGGGGGGAAAATTGGGGGGAAAATTGGGGAGAAATTGGGGGGGAAATTGGCGGAGAAGTTGGGGGAAATTTGGGAGGAACTTGGAGGGAATTGAAGGGAAATTTGGGGGGAACTTGGAGGAAAATTGGGGAAAAATCAGGAGAAATTTCGAGGAAATTTGGGAGGGAACTTGGGGGGAACTTGGGGGGAATTTGGGGGGGAACTGAGAAGAAAATTGGGGTGAAATTGAGAGGAGAAATTGGGAAAATTTGGGGAAAATGGGGAAGGAATTGAAGGGAAGTTAGGGGGGAAATTAGGGGGGAAATCGAAGGTAAATTTTTAAAAAATTGGGAGAAATTTTGGGGAAATTTGGGAGGGAAATTGGGGGAGAAATTGGGGGAAATGTGGGGGGGAGTGGGAGGGAAATTGGGGGAAATTTGGCAGAAATTGAAGCTAAATTTGGGGGAAATTTGGCAGAGATGTCGGGGCAATACGAGGGAATTTGGGAAAGGGGAAAGTGGGGCAGGGGCCGAGGGGCGTCCCCCCCCCTCTCCCCCTTTGTGACCCCCCGTTTCTGCCCCCCCGCAGTACGGCCGCGTCCCCAGCCCGTGGGCTCAGCCCCCTGTGACCCCCCCGGACATGGACCCCCCCCCAAAAACACCCCCAGCACCGGACACTCCGGGGGGGTCCCGGGACCCCCAAAAACACACCAAAAAGGGGGAGGGGCGCAGGATCCCCCTCCCCCAACACTCCAGACCCTTTTGGGGGGGGTCCCCGAATCCCCTCCCCCCCCCTCCCCAGCTCAGCCCCTCCCCCCCGTGCAATACTCTGAGCTGACCCCTCCCCCCCCCGGTTTTGGGGTCCCTCCTCCCCAATTTGGGGGGTCCCGCCCCTCCCCCCCCAGTGCCTTGGGGACCCCCCCCTCCCCCCCCCCAGCGCTTGCGAAGCCTTAAACGACCCCTCCCCCACCCCCCCGACCGCGGGACCCCCTCCCCCACCAAAGGTCATGGGGGAGGGGTCGTTAATAATAAACGGCGATTGATTAATGAGGGGTTCGTTAATTAACGGGGATCGGTGGGGATTAATGAGGGAGGGAGGGGCTGGGACACGGCGGCGTGTCCCAAAATGTCCCCAAAATGTCAAAAAATGTCCCAAAATATTCCAAATATCAAAAATGTCCCCAGTGTCCCAAAATGTCCCCAAAAATGTCAAAAAATGTCCCCGGATATCCTGAAATATTCCAAATATCCCCAAATATTCCAAATGTCCCCAAATATTCCAAATGTCCCCAAATATTCCAAATATCCACAAATATCCCCGAAATATTCCAAATATCCCAAAGTGTCCCCAATGTCCACAAATATCCCCGAATATCAAAAATGTCCCCAGTGTCCCAAAATGTCCCCAAAATGTCAAAAAATGTCCCCGGATATCCCGAAGTATTCCAAATATCCCCAAATGTCCCCAAATATCCCCGAAATATTCCAAATGTCCCCAAATATTCCAAATGTCCCCAAATATTCAAAATGTCCACAATATCCCCCAAATATTCCAAATGTCCCCAAATATCCCCGAAATATTCCAAATATCCCAAAGTGTCCCCAATGTCCACAAATATCCCCAAATATCAAAAATGTCCCCAATGTCCCAAAATGTCAAAAATGTCCCCAGATATCACAGAATGTCCCCAAATATTCCAAATATCCCCAAATATCCCAAATGCCCCCCAAATATCCCCAAATGTCCCAAATATCCCCAAATATCAGAAACGTCCCCAAATATCCCAAAACGCCTCAAATGTCCCCAATGTCCCCGACACCGACTCTTTTTTCTCTTATTTTTTCCAAAAAATCTCCTTTATTTTCCCTTTTTTTTGTTTTGTTTTTTTGTTTTCCCCCCTCCTCTTTTACAAAACCATCCCGAGACAATAAATAGGATTTTTTTTTTTTTTTTTTGGGGGGGGGGGGTGTGTTTAGAATAATAATAACAATAATAATAATAACATTAATAATAACAATAACAATAATAACAATAATAACAATAACAATAATAATAAAAAATAGCAGTACCGATAAAAAATAACGTTATCAATAATTAGGAGGGCCGCGGCGGGCGGTGAATAAATTAGAATAAATTAGAGGCGGTTCCGCAGCAGGACGAGGCCCCGCGCGGCCCAGTCCAGGTACAGGTGCAGCCCCCGCGCCACCGCGTGCGCCGCGCGCACCGCCGCCCACGGCGACACCGGCGGCACCGGCGACACCGGCGGGGCGGGAGCGGCGGGGCGGGGCAGCGACAGCCGCGACACCTGCGGGGCGACAGCGGGGGTCAGGGGGCGGGCAGGGGACAGCGGGACACACCTGGGGGACAGAGACACACCTGGGGGGGACAGCGGGGGTCAGGGGGCGGGCAGGGGACAGGGGGACACACCTGGGGGACACAGACAGACCTGGGGATACACCTGGGGGACAGGGACACACCTGGGGGGGACAGCGGGGGTCAGGGGGCACGCGGGGGACAGGGGGACACACCTGGGGGACACCTGGAGGGACGGGGACAGACCTGGGGGACACAGACACACCTGGGGATACACCTGGGGGGTACATGGGGACACCTGCGGGGGGACAGCGGGGGTCAGGGGATGGGCAGGGGACAGGGGGACACACCTGGGGGACACCTGGAGGGACGGGGACACACCTGGGGGACACAGACAGACCTGGGGACACACCTGGGGGACAGGGACAGACCTGGGGGACAGGGACACACCTGGGGGGGACACGGGGACACCTGCGGGGGGACAGGGACACACCTTGGGGGACGGGGATACACCTGGGGATACACCTGGGGGACAGGGACATACCTGGGGGGGACAGGGACACACCTGGGGGGACGGGGATACACCTGGGGATACACCTGGGGGAAGGGACACACCTGGGGGGGACAGGGACACACCTGGGGGGGACAGGGACACACCTGGGGGACACGGGGACACCTGCGGGGGGACAGGGACACACCTGGGGGGACGGGGATACACCTGGGGGACAGGGGACACCTGGGGGGGATGCGGGGACACCTGGGGGACACGGGGACACCTGGGGGGGGACAGCGGGGGTCAGGGGGCGGGCAGGGGACAGGGGGACACACCTGGGGGACAGGGGATACACCTGGGGGATGCGGGGACACCTGGGGGGATGCGGGGTCAGGGGACACTGGGACACACCTGGGGAAAGGGAAAGGGACACCCGGAGGGGACCCGGGGACAAGGTGGGGACGCCGGGAGAACCCCCTGGCACAGGCCCCGCCCATCCCGCAGGCCCCGCCCCCGAGCCGCGCCCCCCGCGCCCCCCGCGCCCCCCACACCTTACCAGGTGCTCCAGGCGGCCCCGCAGCCGCTCGAGCCGGGCCCGCAGCGCGCCCAGGTCCGGCTCCAGCCCCCGCAGGGCGCCCCCGGCCCGGCGCAGCCACTCCAGGAGCCGCTGGTACCGCAGCAGGTCCGAGCCCAGGCGGGGCAGCAGCGCCGAGGCCTGGGGGGCACCGGGGGTCAGGGGGCACCGGGAAAGGGGGACACCGGGGGCACAGTGAGCACAGGGGGGACAGAGGGACACCGCGGGGACAGAGGGACACCGGGACAGGGGGACATTGAGAGGTCAGGGGGACACCGAGGGGACAGAAGGACACCGGGACAGGGGGACACTGGGGCGACAGAGGGGACACTGGGACAGAGGGACACTCAGGGGACAGGGGGACACTGAGGGGACAAAAGGACACCGGGACACGGGGACACCGCGGGGACAGGGGGACATTGAGGGGTCAGGGGGACACCGAGGGGACAGAAGGACACCAGGACAGAGGGACGCTGAAGGGACAGGGGGACACCGGGGGCACAGAGAGCACCGGGGGGGACACGGGGGGACATCGGGGTTTGGGGTGTCGGGCGGTTTTTTGGGGTTCAGGACGCTCCCGGGGATGGGGGGACACGGGGAGGGGGGGTCACGGGTGACTCAGCAGGGACCCCAGACCCACCGAGACCCCACCTGGATGTTGGGCAGCTCCAGGGCGCTCTATGGCCAGCACGGGCAGCGAGTCCAGCTTGTGCTCCCCCCTCGGCCGGGAATCGCGACTTCTGTCGCGACAGGAGGAGGGAGGGGGGGGGTCAGCCTGCGCCGGCCACCCCCGATAGGCGGGCAGGGATGCGCGGGGGGGACGCGGTACCCACGAGGAGCTCCAGGAAAGCTTTGGTGTCGCCGAGCAGAGCCTTGGCCAGGTTGATGACGCTGTCCAGGTCCCCGCGCGTGTCCGTGGGCGGGGGGCGCGGGCGGGGGGCGAGCGCCAGCCCCGGGACCGGCCACAGCCCCGGCCACAGCCCCAGCAGCGCCAGCAGCGCCCGCCACGGAGCCCCTGCGGGACACGGACACGCGTGGGGCGGAGCCCGGGGTCTGGGGAGAGCTGGGGATCCCGGGAATCCCGGGATTTGGGGGTCACGGGGATCCCGGGGTCTGGGGGAGAGCTGGGGAGCCCGGGAATCCCGGGATTTGGGGGTCACGGCAATCCCGGGGTCTGGGGAGAGCTGGGGATCCCGGGAATCCCGGGATTTGCGGGTCACGGGGATCCCGGGGTCTGGGGGAGAGCTGAGGAGCCCGGGAATCCCGGGATTTGGGGGTCACGGGGATCCCGGGATCTGGGGAGAGCTGGGGATCCCGGGAATCCCGGGATTTGCGGGTCACGGGGATCCCGGGGTCTGGGGAGAGCTGGGGATCCCGGGAGAGGAGATTTGGGGCAGGGGGATCCCGGGAATCCAGGGATTTGGGGACCACGGCAGTTCGGGGATTTGGGGACGTCCCGGGGCTGAGGATTGGGGGGATGGAGGATCCCGGGGATCCCGGGACGCAGGGATGCGGTTCCCGTTTCTCCCGGGGACCCCGGGATTCCCGGAGCTGGAGGAGCCCGGTGTTCCCGGGAATGCGGGAGCTGCACGATCCCGGGAATGCCGGGGACGGGGATTTTGGGGCTCCCGGGAAAGTCCGAGATGGGGATCACGGGGATCCTTCATCTCCCGGGATTCGGCGATCCTGGGGCTGGGGGATCCCGAGGATCTCGGGGTTTGGGAGTCCCGGTGCTCCCGGGATTGTCGGGACCGCCGGGATCGTTGGTGCGCGGGGAACGGGGCTTCATCCGGGAATTGGGGCTCTGTCCCGGGAATTGGGGCTCTGTCCCGGGAATTGGGGCTCTATCCGGGAATTGGGGATCCATCCCGGGGTCGGAGGCCCTGCGGGACCCGGGGCTGCAGGATCCAGGTGCTCCCTCCCGGCGTTCCAGGGGAAATATTTGGAGCTGCCGGGGCTGGAGCATCCCGGGGCTCCAGGGATCGTCGGAATCCCGGGATTCCCGGGGCTGGGAGATCCCCGGGATCCCGGTGTTGGGGGTGTCGGGGCTCTCGGAATTTGAGGCTCCTGGAATTCGGGATTGCGGCGGGAATCCCGGGATTTGTGGCTCCCGGCGCCGGGAAAACCGGGCACTACCGGGAGTGGAGATTCCTCGGACTCCCGGAATTCGGGGATTCCTCGGGATTCGGGGCTCCCGTAATTCGGGACTCCTGGGCTCGGGAATCGCAGGAACCCTGGGATTTGGGGGTGCCCGAACCGGGATTTTGGGGCTGTCGGAATTCGGGACTCCCGGACTCGGGGACGGCGGCAATCCCGGGATCTGGGGACGGGGAAAACCGGGCGCCCCCGGGAACGGGGAGTCCTCGGACCCCGGGAATTCTGGGCTCCCGGGATTCGGGGATCCCGGGATTCGGGGCTCCGCGTCGGTGCGGACCGCGCCCTCGGGGGTTCGGGGTCTCCGAGCAATGCGGGGCTCGGAATCGGGGCGGAATTGGGGCATTCCCGGGATCGGCTCCGCGCGGGGGGGTGGGATGGGGTGGGGGCTGCGGGCGGGGGGGCGGCGGCGGCCGCGCGTCCTGTGCGGTCCCGGCTGGAAACTTTGATGCGGGGGCTGAGTCAGGGGCGGCGGCGGCGGCACCTGCGGGAGCCCCCGCGCGTGGGGGGCCCACCCGCGGCGGGGAGAGGGGGGGGGGACACACCGGGGAGGGGGGGGTCCCCCGAGTTTTATCCAGCACCCCCGAAATGCTTCCCCCCTTCCCCCGAAAAAAAATTACCCCTCGAGCGGAGCCCGGGCGCGCTCGCACCTGGGCCGCCCCACGCGTGTCCCCCCGCCCCCACGCGTGTCCCGGGGGGCGCGGCCGCCGCGGGCGGGCAGGTGCGCCGGGGCCGTTTGCGGTTTGAGGCGCGGCCGCAGCTGCCCGTGGCCCGGGGCCTCGCGGGTGGACGCGCCCGGTCCCGTGGGGTGCGGGGGGGTGCGGGGCAGGGGCTCCACCCGCGGACGCCCCCCCGCGCCCCCCGGCCCTCCCCACGGAGGGGTCCCGGCGGCCGTTCCCCCCCTCCCCACGCGTGTCCGCGGGCGGCACTTACGTGTCATGGCGGGGCGCGGGGCTCCTTCCGCGGGGACCCCGCGGGGCGCGGCGGGGGCCGGACCCACGCGGGAGCGCGGGGGGCGCGGGCGGGGGGCGGCGGGGGTCGCGCTGGGCCCCGCCGGCGCCCGCGGGCGCGTTGGGGGGCGCGGCTGCCACGGGAGGGTCCCGGCGGCGGTGTCGCGGCGGGGTCGCTCCCGGAGGGGACGCGGCGCGGGGGGGACACGCGCGACCCGCTCGGGGCCGCTCCCACGCCGCCGCCGCTGTCAGGCTCGCGGCCGAGGGGACGCGCGTGTCACCGTCCCACGGCCGCGCTCCCACGGGCGGCGGCCCCGCTGCCACCGGCTCGCTCGGCGTGGGCAGGGGACACGCTGCCGCTGCCACCCGCGCTGCCACTCGACGGCCACTCTGATGCTCGCGGGGACAGTCGCCACTCGCGGGGACAGTCGCCACTCGCGGGACAATCCCCACTCGCGGGACGGTCGCCACTCGTGGGACGGTCACCACTCGCGGGACAATCCCCACGCTCCGGGACGAGCTCCCACTCTCGCTCTCTCTCCCTCTCTCTCCCCCCCCCTCCCACTTTGTCCCCTCCCCGCCGCGTCCCCCAGGTCACGGCCGCGTCCCCGGCGCCACCCGCGTGTGTCGCGTGTCGGCGGGGTCCCCGCGTGGGCGGGCCGTGCCCGGTGTCCGCGTGTCCCGGTGTCCCCGCGTGACGCCCGGCGCGCCGCCCGCCCCCTTTATACCCCGCGGGAGCCGCCGCCGCCGCCGCCGCCGATGACACATCCTGAGTTGAGTCACGGCTTTTCCATTCAGCAACGGCCCGGGGGGAGCGAAACCCCCCACGGCGGCCCCCGGACCACGCGCGACCCCCCCGGGACCCCCCCCCCCGGGTTGGGCCAGGGACCCCCGGGCACCGGCTGGGGCGGCGCGGAGCGGCGGGGGGGGGGACGCGGGGAGCGGGGCCGGGGATGCGGGGCCGGCGGCGGAGAGGGGCACCGGGGGCGCACCTGGAGCGGGGGGAGCGGCCGCACCTGGAGCGGGACCGAACCGGAACGGGGGCGCCGGGATGGATCCCGAACCTGCACGGGGGCACCGGGAGCGGGGCCGAACCGGAACGGGGGCACCGGGATGGATCCGAACCCGGAGCAGGGCGCACCTGGAGCGGGGCCGCATCTGGACCCGGGTTACAGCCGGACCGGGGGTACCGGGGACAGAGGTCACACCTGGACCGCAGGTACCGGGACCGGAGTCACACCTGGACCGGGATTGGCCCCGAACCCGGCCCGGGCCAGATGTGCAGCGGCCCGGGTGGTACCGGGAGCGGGGCCGCACCTGGAGCGGCAGGTACCGGAACCGGTCCCGAGTGGGAAGCGGCCCCACGCTGGGGTCCCCGCGGTGCTGACACCGGTACCGCACCGGGCCGGCTGCAGAACCGGCACCAGGACCCGGACCGCACAGGTACGGCGGGGTCCGGCCCGAGGGGGGGTCCCGGACCCGTCCGGACCGCACCTGGGGGGATCCCCGGGTCCCGCACCTGAACCGGCGCTGCACCTGGATCAAGCTGGACCGGACCGGGCCAGCACCGGGGAGATGCCGGGACCGCACCGGGGGGTCCCGATCCCGCACCGGGTGGCTCCTCCGGGCCCCCCCCCGCCGCTTCCCCTCGCGCGTGGCCGTGGGGACCCCCCCGGCCCCCCGCTCTGACTCAAGCCCCCCCCGGGATGTCTCACGGCCCCCCCGGTTCGCCCCACTCGCGTCAGCACCGGGACCCCCCCGTGGGGGGCGGGAGGGGGGGGGGAACGGCGAGAGGGGCGGGGCTGGGGGCGGGGCCGAGGCTGAGGGGCGGGGCCGGCGTGGGGACACCCCCGATCCTGGGGACACCCCGAGTGCGGGGACGTCCCCCAGCCTGGGGACACCCCCGAGCCGGGGGGACACCCCCGAGCCCGGGGACACCCCGCACGTGGGGAGGGGTCGCGGGGGGTTCCCGGGGCTGTCGCCGCGCTCCGCGAAGCGCCGGGAGGGGGGATTTGGGGGGGGTTTAAAGGGGGCGGGGGGGGCCCCGCTGGCGTCAGCGGAAACCCCGGGCGGCCGCAGGGCCCCCCCGGGCCCCCCCGGCCCCGCCGCGCTGCGTCAACACCGGGACCCCCCCGGACCCCCCTCGGGCCCCCAATCCCCGGGAAAACCCCCCCGGAAAAGGGAGTGACACCCCCCCGCTGTCCCGCGGTGCCCCCCGGGGAGCTCCGGGGCCGCTCCCGGGCCCGGGGGGGGACAATCGGTGGCCACCGCGGTCGCCCCGGGTGGCCCCGGGGCGGGGGGGGCCGGGCCGGGCCGTGCGTCAGGCGGTGACGCGGGGCAGGATGTGGGGGGCTGGGGGGGGACACGGGGGGGTGGCAGCGTCCCCAGCATCGCTGGCGGGGCCGCCGGGGGGGACACGGGGGGCAGCGGCGGCGGCAGCGGTGTGGGGTGACACCGCCGCTGTCACCGCCACTCTCACTGTCACTGTGGCTGTCGCTGTCGCCGTCGCGTCCCCCCCGCACGCGCACGGGGGTCACCGTCGCTGCTTTCGGGGGCCCCGAGGGGAACTTTCGGGGGGGGGGGGAGTCTCCGTGGGGTTCGGGATCCAGAGGGGACTTGGGGAGAATTCGGGGGGGCTCCGGGTCGAGGTTTGGGGCCGGTTTGGGGGTTCTGGGGGAGTTCTAGGGCCGGTTTGGGGTTTACTGCGGTGTTTGAGGTCAATTTTGGGGCTCGGTGAGTTTTGTTTGAGGGTTCTGGGGGGCATTGCGGGCTATTTTGCTGCTCCAGGGTTGGTTCTGGGCTTCTGGGGGAGTTTCAGCGCCGGTTTTGGGGGGTTCAGGTGGATTTTGGGGCTCCAGGGCTCAGTTTTGGGGCCCATGGGGGGGGGTGCGGGGGTTTTTAGGACCGCGCGGAGCCGCTGGGGAGGGGGCGTGGCTACGGAGGGGGAGCGGCCCTGATAGGAGGCGTGGCCCTGATAGGAGGCGGGGCCCTGTGGAGAGGCGGGGCCCTGATAGGAGGCGGGGTCCTGCGGAGAGGCGGGGCCCGAGCGCTCCAGGCGGGGTTTCTGCAGCTCCGCCTCTAGGGCGGGGCCAGAAGAACTCCCGCTCTGACTGGCTGATTCTCTTCCCGCCCAAATTCTGCCAGCCCCGCCCCCCACCTCCTTCATTTGCTCTGATTGGTTTCTGTCCGGCGAGGCGGGAAAACACTTGACCAATGAGTGAGCCGGATGGGGCAGAGGGGGCGGAGCTTCACTCTGAGGGAGAGGGGCAAAGGGGGGGGATCGTGAGGGGCCACAGTCGCCATGAGGGGACATAGAGAGGTCTGGGGTCACCATGAGGGACACGGAAGGGTCTGGGGTCATTTTGGGGTGTCTGGATTCACCGTGAGGAGACATGGAGGGTCCCTAGGTCACCGTGAGGGGCCTGGGGTCACCGTGAGGGGACATGGAGGGGTTGGGGGTCACTGTGAGGGGTCTGTGAGGGGTATGGGGTCACCGTGAGGGGACACTGAAGGGTCTGAGGTCACTGTGAGGGGCCTGGGGTCACCGTGAGGGGACACCGAAGGGACTGGGGTCACTGTGAGGGGCCTGGGGTCACCGTGAGGGGCATGGAGGGTCCCTGGGTCACAGTGAGGGGCCTGGGGTCACCGTGAGGGGACACGGAAGGGTCTGGGGACACTGTGAGGGGCCTGGGGTCACCGTGAGGAGACATGGAGAGGTCTGGACTCGCTGTGAGAGGATATGGAGGGGTCTGTGGTCACCATGAGGGGTCTGGGGACATTCTGGGGGGTCTGGGGTCACCCTGAGGGGACATGGAGGGGTTTGGGGTGCCCCTGAGGGGTCTGTGAGGGATCTGGGGTCACCGTGAGGGGTCAAGGGTCACCATGAGGGGACATGGATGGGTCTGGGGTCACCGTGAGGGGTCTGGGGTCACCCCAAGTGGCCATGAAGGGCTCTGGGGTCTCTGTTGTTCCTCTGGGGTCCCTTCGGGTGGGTCTGGGGTCAGCCCCCGCCCCAGGTGGATCCCAGGTGGATCCCAGGACCCCCCCAGTTTGGGGGCAGGGGCTTCCCTTCCCCTCCCCCCCCGTGCCGGTGCCTCCAGCCCGTCCCCTCCCCCCGCCCTTCCCGGCCCCCCCACCCCGATTTCCTGGCCCGGCTCGGCCCTTCCTGCCCCCACCACCCCCCCGGGAAACCGGGAATTCGGGAATTCTCCGGGAATTCGGGAGCTCGGCACCGCAGAGGCCGCGGGGAGCCGGGACCGGGGTAAGGGGCGGCTTTTTTGGGGGGGTCCTGGGGGGGTAAAGGGTGGAAAAGAGGGGAAAAGGTGGAGAAAAGGGGGGGGGAAGGGTAGAAAAACGGGGGTTTGGGTGGAAAAAGAGGGTCGGAGGGCCCCGGGGGGAGTTTGAGGAATCCTTGGGGGGAAATAAAGGGGGTTTTGGGGGAAAAAGGGGGAGTTTGGGTGGTCCCGGGAGGAGTTTGAGGAGTCCTGGGCGAAGGAGGGTGGGAAAAGGGGGTTCTGGGAGGGTGGAAGCCAGGATTTGTTGATTCAGGAGGTGCTGTTGGAGTGCGGGGTCTCGGGCGGGTTCCCCAAAATCCCCTTTTCCTCCCCTCCCCGGTTTCCCAGACGATGCTTCCGAGGAGCGCAAGGAGGGCTCGCCCCGTTTCGGGAAGCTCCATTTCCCCGTGGGGCTCTGGATCAACTCCCCCAAAAAACGCCTGGCCAAGATGAGCCGCCGCTGGCCCAGCGCTGGCTCCGTCCGGTGCGACCCCCAAACTGCCCGGATCCCCCCAAAATCCTGCCCTGGACCCCCAGATTCCCTCCCCAGATCCACCTGCTGGGGTTATTTTCTTCCCTTTTCCCCAGTTTCCCCCCCCAAATTTCTCCCTTTTCCCCCTCCCATTCCCCTCCTTCCCCAGGTCTGCCTGTTTGGTTTTTTCCTTCTTTTTTCCCCCCTTTCCCCCCTCACCCCACCTTTCCCCAGATCCACCTGTTTGGGGTCCCCCCCACTTCGTCCCCCTTAAATCCCATTTCCTGCTCATTTTTTTCCCATTCCCCCTCGTTTTTTCCCCATTTCCCCTCGTTTTTTCCCATTTCCCCCCTCGTTTTTTCCCCATTTCCCCCTCGTTTTTCCCCATTTCCCCCCTCATTTTCTCCCCATTTTCCCCCTCATTTTTCCCCATTTCCCCCTCATTTTCTCCCCATTTTCCCCATTTCCCCTCGTTTTTCCCCATTTCCCCCCTCATTTTCTCCCCATTTTCCCCTCATTTTTCCCCATTTTCCCCATTCCCCTCTCGTTTTCCCCCCTTTTTTCCCCATTCCCCCTCCCTAAATCCCCTCTCCCTGCCCCAGCTCCACCTCCTCGGACACCCCCAGCCGCGCCAGCGACCCCTCGGACCCCCGCCCGGCGGCGGCCGCGCCCCCCAAAGCCAAGCCGCCCCGCCACAAGCGCCTGTCGCACCTCTTCCACCGCGCCGCGGCCGCCGGCAGCTCCGCGGGCCCCCAGGGCGGGCGCTGGGCCAGCGAGAAGAAGCTGGCCGAGCTCCGCGACCCCTCGGGGGACATCCTGTGCCCGGCGGGCGGCGCGGCCCCGGGCCCGCAGCAGCCGCCCTGCATCCTCAAGATCTTCGGCGGCGCCATCTCCCGAGGGGCCAACTACAAGAGCGTGCTGGCCACGCCGCGCTCCAGCGCCCGCCAGCTGGTGCGGGAGGCGCTGGAGCGCTACGGCCTCAGCCCCGACGACTTCGGCCAGTTCGCCCTGTGCGACGTGGTGGGGCGGCCCGGGGGCGTGGGCGGCGGCTGGCAGGGCGAGCACCTGCGCGAGGTGGGCGACTGGGAGCGGCCGCTGGTGCTGCAGGAGCTCTGGAAGCCCAAGGCCGGCTGGTCGCGGCGCTTCGAGATCCGCCGCAGGCAGGACCTGGAGAGGGCGGGGGACGGCGGCGACGAGGGCGACGGCGCCGGTGAGTGCGGGCGGGCGGCGGAGGGGCGGCGGGCGCCACGGAGGTCTTGGCCTGGCTGTGTCCCCCGGGGGGTGAGCCCCGTTCTTGTCACCCCAGAGTGTCCCCTGGGGGGTGTCACCCCGTTATTGTCACCCCAGCGTGTCCCCTGAGGGTGACACCGTTATTGTCACCCCAGAGTGTCCCCTGGGGGCTGAGCCCCGTTATTGTCACCCCGGAATGTCCCCAGGGGGTGTCACCCCGTTATTGTCACCCCGGAACGCCCCCTGTGAGAGTCACGCTGTTATTGTCACCCCAGCGTGTCCCCTGAGGGTGGGACTCTGTTATTGTCACTCCGGAGTGTCACCTGCGGGGTGTCACCCCGTTATTGTCACCCCAGAGTGTCCCCAGGGGGTGTCACCCCGTTATTGTCACCCCCAGACCCGCCGGAATGTCCCCTGTGAGAGTCACCCCGTTATTGTCACCCCGGAGTGTCCCCTGCGGGGGTGACCCTGTTCTTGTCACCCCCAGACCCCCCTGGGGGGGCCAGTCCCAGTCTCATCCCCCTCTCATCCCCCCCAAGCCCCCTCCCCTCATCCCCACCGTGCCACCACCCCGTGTCCCCCCGCTCCCTCCCTCCCGGCCGCCACCGACGCCCCCTTGTCCCTTGTCCCTTGTCCCTTGTCCCTTTCCCAGGGCTGGCCCCGCAGCCGCGCCGCCTCCACCGGAACCGCTCCCGGGCGGCCTCGGGGGGTCCCGCGCCCCCCGCCCGTGACCCCCGCGACCCCCGGGACCCCCGCCCGCCATGCGCCGCAGCATCAGCGACATGAACCTGAGCACTCGGCGGCGGCAGCGCAAAGCGCTCAGCCTGGCCGGGGGCGACGCGGCCGCCGGGGCCGCCCCCGCGGGACCCCCGGAGCCTCGGGGACCCCCCCGGACACCGGGACCCCCCCCGCGGACGAGGGTCCCAGCCTGGAGCTGCTGTCCCAGTGCCTGATCCAGCCCCCCCAGGACCGCCCCTATTTCCTGCTGCTGCAGGGTTACGGCAAGGAGGTGAGGGGAAAAAAAAAGATAAATTCCTCCCTCAAAAACGACCCCCCCGGCCCGTCCAAACGAGCCCCCATCC